>CM021100.1:346287366-346466700 GCA_007115665.2 Sequoiadendron giganteum
CTGACAACATACCATGGATAAATATCATTATGTGTTGAATTCCATAAAATATTTTCCTCCCCTTTCTCTCCTTAGGATTCCATGTGCTCCTATACATAGCACACACCGTCCTAAGGGGGCTATCATGCTTTTCTTATGTTCAATTAAGGCAATTTATTTCAAAAGGATTAAATGGTGTCAAAATTATTTTACAATAAACTTCTTGATGAAAGAAAACCTTACTCAAAATATCTCATTTTCAAAACCTATGCATTCTCTCAAAAATAACCACTTATCAAAAATTTCTTTTGAAAACGATTCTGTACTGAAAGAGTCTAAATTTTTTTCTTGTACTCTTTTTAAAATGAAAGACTTTGAAAACTTTCCTTGGAGAAAGAAGCATTATTTCAAATCTATTCCTTGATGAAAGGTATTTAAGAAGGATTCCTTGATGATAGAATCATTTTCCAAAAAAAATTGTATCTTTATATTAGAGCATTCCATTGAATTGCCCCCTTTTGTTTCTTGAAGGCTTCCATGTCGAAAGAACCCCCTTTGAAAGTTATCTTCTAAAATGAATTATTTGGTGTCTTACAATTGGTGTATTTTTTTTGGTAGTTGACATCATTGTGTCTTGGTGTTAGACATCATATATCTTGGTGGAAACTCATCAAGGCTAGTCTATTTTGTGACTATCCTTAAATGGATTTTTCAACAGCCACTGACCTATCTATCTTATCATATTGTGTATTTTGTCTTATTTGATCAGGTTGTGTATTTTTATGTTGACTTGTGTGTCTTATGAATCTGTGTATTATGATTAAATTTTTCACTTAACATGGTTTTTCTGCAGCCTAATATGTCTGTGGTGAGTTCATAGCTAGCTTTACAGGATTGAAGATTACTTTCATCTTCACATCTTGTTAGAGCTACCTCTTTCATGTCTAGTTATGTTAGATCAAAGAACTGCTTCCTTGATGATATTTCAATATTCTCTTCAATCTCTTTCTACTTTAGATCACATACACATTGAAACATATGGTCACTAAAGTGGGGGAAAAATGTAATTATGTAAATTGACACCTAGGAAAATTTCCGATTAATTTACCTTCACTTTAGCTTTACAAATTAGATGATATTAAAACCAACCACCTTCATCATGATCATCCCACATATCCCCACCATTTTTTATTGGTGAGGGAATTTTTGTCAGGGATGTGCACATGCCATGTGGATGTTTGTACACCACGCTGTCATCCTAACAAGATTCCTACCTCTAGAATCTACAGAAATTCAATGTTTCTTGATTTCTTGTGGAGGTAACATCTCTTTTCGACTCTTTAACAATGAAAAATCTCAGCCTAAATTTATCTATTCAAAATTAATTCTATCAATCTATTGCACCAATTCTTTCACTCTCATCCCAATTCTCTTATTCTAACACTTCTTGATCAATGTTGCTTCACTCTCACTCTACCTTTCTACTACTCGCTTTCTACTTGATCTGTATAGCTTCTCTTTGCTTCAACACCATTGGAATTGCAAGTTTAGGAAGCTCTACTACCTTGGCATGGTGGTGTCATCTTTCTCCTTCCTATATCAACCTTGAGTGCTTATAGAAATGACGGTGATATTGTGTATTTTCATTTATTTACATCACCAGTCTTGTAGAGTAGCATTCAGGTTGCCATTACTCCTTGTTCCTTATGTCATTTTTATTCTCTTTCATCAATTTTATCCATATCTTATGATAATAGTTTTCCATTGTGGTGGGAACACTAAAATGGGGGTTTGGCTGAGATAGACCTTAGAACATAGTCCAACAACTTTATTGTTTTTGTTTCTGTAGGTACATATTCATTTTCTTAGAGCTAGTTAGAGAACTAGATCATACGTGAGCTGGCACTTTATTCCTTTCTTTGTCAATTCATCATCAAAATAGATTTATAGTATTCTTTTGGTTCTGTTAGTTATTTCTATATTTTCCTATTAATCTATTAAACTGCTAAACTTCAATATTTGGGTCATTTATAGACCTTGTGCATTTTTGATTGTCATTTGAATCTCTTTCAATATAGGACACAAACTCATCCCTTAGAATCCAACATGAAACACTAAATTTTGGATCCTACATTGTCATCCACAAGTAGACAGTTGTCTTGTCTACACTTTGAGAGCCTTGTATTCTGCTCACCCTATGTCCAAAAACACTTATCATTAGTAGAAATGAAGCAAGGTCATGTTTTCCCTTCCTTTTAATTCTATCTAACCCTTCTTAAGACGTGAAACAGTCAGAGGTAGTTTAGGATCTAGTTAATTCCTTTGGGCTCTCTTGTGACTTGGAGCCTTGGGGGTGAAAAATATCCCTACTCTATAATATTGATAATATAAATTTTGTAAGTCAAGCATGTCTATGGTTAATCTATTGAATATCCAAATTGAAAAATACCAAAAAGTTAAGAAAGAAAAAAAACTAAAAAAAAAAGTTAGGAGAAAAAAGTCAACTATGTTGAGAATCATTTTTGTGACACATTGGGGGAGTCATCATGATGAAAAAATGGAAAATAGGTGTTATTCTTTATATTCCAAGAACCCAAAAAATGAATAATAAATATGAAAAATAACAAAGATAAAAATTATCTTATGATGAAAGCCACCTTTAGTGCCACATTGGATATGTACTATGGAGAAAACCTACGTATAGACACCATGTGGAATAAAATAGAATTCAAAATATTATAGGTACTAATTTGCATTCCTCATCCTATTTGTATGTCATTTGTTCATATCTTCCACCCAATTTATTTTGCTCCTTGTTATACACTAAATGAAAGTGACTACATCATATTTTGGAATAAATATTTCTTTATGCATTTTGGTCAATTTAGTGACTAGAATACCTTTCATACTTGATAAGTATTGATTTTAATGTATTTTCCATTGCCCCATCAATAAAAAAAAAAAACAAAGATCAAACATCAATGTGTACCTTCAAACTTCAAGCTAGAGAATTGAAACATACACTTTCAATTATTTTTTTTTTATAAATCTAAATTAATCTCAATAACATATAATTGAACTAATATTTTTTCATCATGAAAATATTCTTCTAATCCATTACTTGTCTTATATGGGATGTTTTCTTCCCTATAATAGATGTGTTTCTTAAATGGGATGCTTCCTTCCATGCACCAAACATGATCCAAATCCATCCTTTAGTCCTTTCCTCACATTGGCATGAGATAGTACTATTATGTATTAGTTAATAGTTGCTTTCCTTTTTCTTTGGTTTATCTTTTAGTATTTTGATCTTTATTTTGATTTATCCTTTGAACCACACTATGACTACTAAATTTGTGCTATTAATAATATGAATTACAAAAAAATATATTGTTTCTTTGTGTTGTGTTTGATGGTTCTCTCAACATGAAACAACAAAGAACATAAAATTCCTTTTGAGTGTTGGAATATTCTCTTGTCTATTGTTTTCTTGAGATTTATTCCACGTATTGAATACATTGTCACCTTGATCTTATATAACCTAGTACATAGCATACATTTCTATATTAAATAAATATTATAAACTCAAATAAAACATAGTAAATCATGATCTTCATGCATATTCATGTTTCTTACATTCATCCTTTAACTTTTTCCCATCATCTTACACCTTTCATTTGACATGTCATTCTTCATCTTCTCTTAGTTTGAGACATAACCCATGTAGTTTGCACATGGATAACCTCCATAGGGGACATGAATCAATCAATCATTTTGTTTTTATTTTTATTTTCATTTCTTACTCAACTAGGACATATCATCATGATCATCCTCATATTTTCTAATTTTCTTCTCAATCTTTGAAGCATTGTCACTTCATATATTTTTTAAAGAGGAGTAAAATATAGAATCTAAAATTTTCACCTAATCCATACCATTGTAATATCACTTATTAATCATTCACCACGTTGGTTAAGTCAATATTCATTTAAAAATTTATTCTTCATCTATTATTCAAATCATTCTTTAAATAGAAACCTTTTTATCAAAATTATCTACTCATTGAGTTAAATAATTCATTGTTATCTCCTAATGGATTCAAAATGGAAATTTTCAAAATTTCAAGACAATCTATCAATTTGGATCATTGATTTCATACTAATTTCTCAATTGAATTCTCCTTTAAAATTCTATAAAAAAAATAATTCCTTCATCATTTCATCAATCATTCTTACACTTGTCTACTATATCTAAATCCATACTTGATAAAATACAATATTATGCTAATGAGTTGAATCCACATCGAAAGAAAGCTAAGTCAACATGGAATTCAACATTTACATTGAAGTGATTAGATTAGAGTTTATTGATTTGTATTTTATATTTTAAAATTTTATAATTCTTATCTTTCCATTTCCTGCACACAGAAAGAACGATAAAATTGAAGTTTTTATATATTTATATTCAGTAGATGAACTTATATAGAAGATTACTTACCTAATTAATTGTGTTTTGGTATCGTTAATTGAGTAAAGATTTGTAGCATTCTGTTTGTTCTCGGAGTAGGTTTTGACGGTTAGGTGGAATTTCCAGCAGCTGATAAGATGCTGTAGACCGATCAATCAGCCGTGCTGAGTCGGCACAGCTGATAATTAGGACTAATAATTCAAATATTGTCTTAATTAAAATCCCGTATTTGAATTATTAGTCCTGATTATCAACTGTGGCGACACGGCACGGTTGATTGATCGGTCTACAGCGTCTTATCAGCTGCTGGGTTATCTGTAAATTGCACTTAACCCTCAAAACCTACTACTAGATTTCAACAAGCAAGGATTTTTGTATTAATATCTAATTATCAGCTGTAGCGGATCGGCTGATATATCGGTCCTCAGCGTCTTACCAGGTACTGGGCTATATAAGACATGTTCAACCCTCCTACGTAGTCATATGAGTTGAATTTCAACCCTCCTCCATCGTCATTTTGTTTAAAATTCTTCAAGATTCCTACATCTGGATTTCGCTGAGTTTTCTTCTGAAGTAGCTTTGCCATAACTTGTGACGTTGAAATGGAGATAGAATGAACCATGTTGACGTGGTTATGACAAATGCAGAGATTGAGGTTGATGTTGAAATGGAGTATATGGTTTTGGACGAACAAGATGTGTTCATGGCAGCGCGCAGATGGACGAGTAAGATATCATCATTGTGATCCTCTTTCTCGTTCTTCTTCATTACCTATCTCTGCATCTTCCATCACCTCGTCGATCTGCGCATCTGCCATGAAGACATCTTCTTCATCCAAGTCCATATACTCTATTTCAACGTCACCAGTCATGGCTATGCTACTTCAAAAGAAACGGACATAGGTAAAGAAGAAGATCGAGAAAGAGGATCACATTGTTGCTATCCATATGGCTATCCATGTATGTAGGAAATTTTCAGCTGATTCTGTCTGTAACTATAAAGCTTTCTCTTTCTATCTTCGTGTAGTCTCAGAAAAATGATTTTGTTCTTGATTTTCTATGCTAATCAGCCAGATTGATATTGCAGATATATATAGGACCTCTAAACGCGGGCGCTCAACAGTCTTCAACATGTACTGGCTTGATCAATAATACTTATGGCTTCCTCGTCACTCGAGGTCATTTTTAATTGTATTTCGTCAATCTGGGATGTCATGTTGTAATTTATGCTTTCAAATGTGTAAAATATCAGATATGCATCTAATATTATAATTTGAATAGTTAACACTCATATTGTTTTTTTCTAATAAAAAAAGATTAAGATGATTATTTATTAATTTTAATGTTTTTAAATAAAAATATATATATTTACATTTGTCAAATATATATTACAGTAATTATATTAAAACAATATTGTTAATTATTAATTTGGACATACATAAATTCAATTAGTGAATTTGACATTGCATAGTTTAAAATTTAATTAGTTAGCTTTTACTTTTATAAATTAGTCAATCAACCACGTAAACTATTTAAATTTTTGTTGAAAAATATTATTATATTTTTTAAATATTTATAAAATCAATCATGTAGTTATAATTAAAATGTATATTTTATTTTTTTCATAAATAAGACTAAAGGAATAAATTTAAAAATATCTCATATTTCTAATATTAATATTAAGAATGAGTGACTTAATTATAATATATAACATAATATTAAGTTATTTTGGTTAATTAGTATATAAGAAGTTTTAATGAGTTTGCTTAATAACCTTGTCTATGTTAATCTATTCTTAGATTACAATATTTTTTTAACTATTAATTTTTTAGTAAACTATGAATATTCACTTTTAAAATATTATTTAACAATATTATCTTTTAAATGAATTTAGAAATTCCTTATTCATTGTTGTAATAGTAATTATAAGATTTGTACATTTATTGCTCATAATTATTATTTTTTTCTAATATTATATTTATTTTTTAAATATATTGGATATCTTTATACCTAATGACATAACATGGATTTATATATTTCTTAAAATATCAAATGAAAGGCATATAAATGATCAAACCATCCTAAAAAATTTATATGATCGGTAGGGATTACCTTAAAATTCTAGGGTGAGAATTAAATAATCAAAGAAGAGTTGATTGATGAGACAAAAATGAAATTTATTCTAAAATACATAATAGATCTCATTTAATTAAATAATTAAATATCATGTAAAAAAAAGATAACTGAAACTTATGATAATAAATATAAATTACTAATAGTAAGTAGAGGCAAACCAAAATAGTCATTATAAATCAGCCATTATAAATGAGCAATTACAAAACAACCATAGAGGAAAACTAGGGGCTCATGAGTGGTGAGAAACAAAAAAAAGTAAATAGAAACTATATCTTAAATTGTTAAACTAGTAGTAATATAAATTAAAAAATCCACAAAGCCAGGACTATCACCAACCACCAAACCAACATACACCTACGGGTCTTTGAGAAGATTGGGACCAGTGATAGCATTCCATTGTTGCTCCATAAATTGGATCTTCCTTTCAAAACATACATGATCTTGATGATTGGCCTGTGTATCTATTGTGACGTCAGGAGCTAAGGTGTCCATCTATTTTCCATTCTTCTTCTTGTTGATACCATCATCCACAACTTCCACCAAATGCTTCTCCTAGCTTTTCCTTAAATCATCTTGAAAGAGCTAGTGAGAGTCATATTATTTACTATTTATTTGTTGTAGTTGGTGATAACCCTCAAGCATTGCATTCTCTTCTCCTGGTTTTGGTGGATGGCATCAATCTTAATCAAAAGGCTCTTTTCTTCCTTAGAACCAACTATTGCTCGAAGATCATCCAACTCTTTTCCCCACCTTTCCCACCTCTCAAAGGATTCGGCTAAAGAAGAAATCATATCCCAATGCATCTTATTCTCTACTTCACCAGGCCACAATACCTACTGATGGAGAAAATTAACGTCAAGGATTTGAATTATTTCTTTAGTTGTGACTAGCTAACCTAGGAGCCATTTCATAATATCCTTCTGAACATTTATAGTCTCCAAAATTTCATTCAATTTCTTGCTTAAGGGCTTAGTCAGGAGATGAATTAACCTGGGAACATTACTAGGTTCCTCTAAGTTGATGCACAGGTTAGAATAATTTTGGGGGTTAGGAACCTTCAATTCATGGCCCTAAGTTGAGGAGAGTTATCCAGGGTCTGATTCTGAAAATCCTGCTCATCATTAGAATTATCAGTCTTCCATCCTAGAGGAAATGGAAATGGGTGTGGGCATGGGCACAGACATGTGTTATGGACAACATGTGTTATAGACAAAAAACCATTGCCTCACTTTGCATTGAACCGGTTGTGTTTGATATTTTGTTTTTGTAAATTTTTCTTGGCCTTTGGTAGGGTATGAACATGTATCTTTGTTATTGCAGCATACATAAGTGTCTTTTATTTCTACTTTAGTGTGAGTTTGACATGGGGTCATCCTCTCACTAAAGTGGGGGAAAAATGTAGTAATGTAAAAAGTAGCCTTTTCCTTTCTTGCTTGAATAATTGACCTTAAAGTTGAACTAATGATGTCTTGGAGTGCTGTTGTAATGTGTTGTGCACATTCACATGATTCTAGGACCTTTTTTTAACTAAAATAGGCCTTAATTGGTCCTTCACAAAGGTGTTGTAAAGTGTTGTAACACACTTTCATGCTTTTCTAGGACTTATTTGCCTAATTAAGCCTAATGTGCCCCTTTTCAATAAAAATATACATAATGTGTACCTTGTTTAGGTGTTGTAATTTTTTTTAAAGAGTTTTCACATTTCTCTAGGTGTTTTTAATTCACTGTGGGTAAGTGAAGTTATTAACCCCCTTTCTCAGTTGATCTGCAATGGATTTTTGTCTTTCAGCTCCACGAAGCTTGGTCATAGAAACTTAGCCACGACCCATTCGCATTTGGTGGTGAATGGGTCCTCCCTTAATGAGACCCTAATATTTGAATTTCATTATGGTGGGAATTTAATTGTCTTTCTTCCCAGATCTGGTGTCGTCCTTAATTGTTTGAATTTTGAGGGTAATCTCCTAATTTAGAATAAATAAGGGGTTAATTCACATTGTTTCATCCTAAGACTTTCAATAATTCAAGAATTCAAGTGATCAAGCATTGTAGAGCATTTCAAAGGCATTCATAAGGCATTTCAAGGCATATTTCAAGTGTTTATTGTAGAAATTTATGATCATATCACCAGTTCAAGTGTTTGATGCATGCATTCATGTTGTTGAGCTAAAGAGGTGGATGTAGCATTGAAGATTTATTTGCAACTATTGTTTACATCATTCTATAGAATCCTAAATTTACATTATTCATGGCCACTACATGATAGTTTGTAGATTTCCTTCACAAGACATAATCCAAGATGACATCATTTACATTATTTCATGTTGATGCTTCATTTCCTTCATTTCATCATTTGGTTTGACTACCTACAAGTGGTTTGACTAAGGTAAACCCCCATTCACTAACACATCAACAATTTTTTTACTCTTGAATGTATGTTGTAGATTTTACAAGTTAAGGATCAAGTTGAGCAAGATTTAGAGAAAAATTGCAAAAGGGATCATTCAAAGTGCAAGATCATGGAAAGAACTCTACAAAATTGCATACATGCTTCTAGAACTTGATAACTAGGATTTCAAGAGTGCATACATCAAGGTACATGATCCTAAAATTAGTTTTCCAAAATCCTAAAAGGCGCCATCTGCAACTAAAGGCGAATGAGTCCTCCATAGCTGAAAAATAGCAATTTTATTGCGAGGTACACAACTTTTTATGCTCTAAAAGAATCTCCCATAGTTGCTATAAGAATTCGGTTTTCATTTTTGGTTGTTATTAGCATCTTATTTTTCTCATAATTGAGTGAAACACCTCTTAGAAAATAAGTGCTTGATCATTTTTGTTTTCGTGAATCCAGTTTTTGGTAATTCAAAAAGAAACATTTTTTTGGATCTTCTAGAGCCTAGCTACTCTAATGTCATCTAGTTCCCATTAGCAATGTCTTTGGTTATTGTAGTGTAGTAAAATGCATAACCTTGCATTTTCACATTTTTTGGGGCCCTCCTTGCTTTATTTATCCTTCGTTATGGCTTAATTGATCATATTTTGTGTTCACAAGCCCTATGAATGGAATCTTTTCTTGGCTAATCCCAACATTATCCAATGCATAAATGATTTCCCAATGATTATGATCTATGTGTCCCCGATTTATGGTTAGGACTTGCAATGTAGTAAAAATGCATACCCTTGCATTATCACACTTGTTTGGGTTTGCCTTGCTTTATTTATCCTTCTTTATGGCTTAATTGGTCCTATTTTATGTCCACAAGCCCTATGAATGACATGTTTTTCTAGTTAATCCTAACATTCTCCAATGAATACCTGATCCCCTAGTGAATTTGATTAGCATGTCCTTGATTTCTAGTTGGGACTAAAATGCCACTAAGGATGTCTTTGTCCCCCCGAGGTATTGGGACTATAATTTTGAGGCATTTGTTTTGCACCCCTTTTTGGTGTTTGTGCCCCAAGTTTCATCAATTGGGACTATGATGCTACCTAGGGCATCTTAGTACTCCTTAAATCATTTTTTAGGATTTAATTTCAAATATTCACGAGATTTAACCTCCTTTATTCTTTGAACTCGTATGTTGGCTTGGTGTGATATGATTTTGGGATATTAAGCATAGATAAGTATAAATACAAGGTTCATTCATTCACTTTAATCTTACGCATCCATGAGATCATCCTAGCAACTTGATCATTCAGTCTTAAGGAAAATTTATGAGATCAAGTGCATTCAAGAGCAATTCATCAAGCAATTAGAACCATCCTCAAGATTCAAGCATCATATCAAATATTTTTCTTGCATCATGTGTGTCGTTGTGTGAACATTTGTGATGTAGGGTTTTGATGTAAGCAAGCAAGCATTTCAAGATCTATGTCCATTGTAGCCATTACAGACAAGTTTGTAGCATTTGCAAGGGTTTGGTGAGTTGTAGCATTGCATGTTGTTCTTTCACCATTTCCTTCATCATTTTTATTTCATTTCAAGGTTTGATTACCAACAAGGGGTTTGACAATGAGCAAGTTTTTCCATATTTTTTGTTTGTGTTTACAGGTCTAGGTTGAAGACTTGAAGATCACCTGAAGTGAAAAGTTGTCAAATTTTCAAAGTTGCATTATCAAATTTGTCATCTTCATGGAAACTAGCCTACAGGTATGATTCAATTGTTTTAGAACCTGAGATCCAAGGAGAAGCAATTCTAGATCTAGGAGCTTAGGACCTTATTCACACTTTTTAGAAATTCAAATTGGGACTAAGACAAGAGTAAAGGTATCTTAGTCCCCGAGGTGGAATCTTTTAGAGATTTTTAAGGATTCTTTTTTGTTATCTGAAGATTTTGTGTCTACCCCAAAAAATAGTAATGGGACTAAGATGGGATTAAAGGCATCTTAGTCCTCCAAGGAATATTCTGGAAGTTTTCTTGCATTTCCAAAATCCTTTTGGCTTCTATAAGTATCCAAAGAACACATACCCTAACTTGGAGTTGTTCATTTTTAGTATTAATAAGCTTCATTTTTCTCATTTTAAGTGTTTTGCATATCATTGTGTGTTTTCAAACATTCTCTTTTCCAAGCATTTTCATAGTTGTGAACCCCTATATCTCATAGAACACCCCCTCCTAAATCCTCATAGTTGTGTATTGACTCACCTTGATAGGTTGATATCCAATCCTATTAGGGTTGTTAGGATAAAATTGAATGATAGTTGGAGAAACAGTGATGTTCTAAGTAGAGCTCCTCCTTTTCAACCAATCAGAATACAACACCACCTAGGGTGTCTTTGTCCCCCCGAGGCTTCGAGACCCTAATTTAGAGGCATCTTAATTCAGCCCCTTTTTGGTGTTTGTGATGCGAAGTTTCATTTTTGAGACGAAGATGCCACCTAGTGTGTGTGTTGCAGTCCTCCTTGAGTCATTTTTGGGATTTAAATTCAAATTTTGGGTGGATTTAGCCTCCTTATTTAATGAATTCATATGTCATCTTGGTGTAATATAATTTTGGGATATTAAGCATAGATAAGTGTAAATACAAAGTTCATTCATTCATTTTCACCCGTCTTTTGTGAAAGCATTCATTGTAGCATAATTGAGTTCACAAGAGCATTCAAGAGCAATTAATCAAGCATTTGGAGCCATCATCAAGATTCAAGCATCATTTCAAAGGCTATTATTGCATCATGTGTGTTCTTGTGCTAACATTTGTGGTGTATGGTTTTTATTCAAGCAAGAAAGCAATTCAAGATCTATCAAGCACTTGAAGATCCATACCCATTATAGCCATTTCACACAATTATGTAGACTTTACAAGGGTTTGGTGAGTTGTAGCATTATATTTTGTTCATTAACCATTTCCCTTCATTAAATTATTTCATATCAAGGTTTACTTACCAATAAGGGGTTTGACCAAGAAAAATCCCCATTCACTAAAAACCAACAAGTTTTCCCCTTCTTGCATATTTGTATTTGCAGATTTAGGTTGAAGTCTTGAAGATAACTTAGAGTGAAAATTTTCCAAGTTGCAAAGTTGCATTATAAAGTTGTCATCTTCATGAAAACTCACCTATAGGCTAGATTTGGAAGTTTCGAAACCTGAGATCCAAGAGGAAACAAGTGTAGACCTAGGAGCTCAGAACCAGATTAAGATTTTTTAGAAATTCAGAGCGGGACTGGTACACCACCTTGGGAATCTTAGTCTTCACAAGCATATCTTTTGGAGATTCTTTCAGATCCAGCTCCGACATCTGAAGATTATGTATTTTCCCCAAAAAATAGCAACAAGACTAATACACCATCCTAGGAATCTTAGTCCTTCAAAGAATATTTTTGCAGCTTCTTTACATTTCTGAAATCCTCAAAACATCTTCAGACTTCCCAATTACACATACCATTACTTGGTGTTGCATATTTTCATTATTTTCATCTCTCATTTAGCTTATTTTAGGTCATTTTTCATATCACATTGTGTTTTCCAATATTTCTCTTTTCCAAAAAATTGCTTGGTGGTGAACCCCTTAAAACTTAAAAGAACACCCCTTCCTAGGACCTCCTAATTGAGAATCAACTCACCTTGTGAGGTTGATATTCAATCCAATTAGGGTTCTAAGGACATAATTGAATGACCTAGATAGAATAGGAGGAAGTCACATTCCCCCCTATTTTATTTATGGTTGAATTATATCCATTTTAATTGTATCTCTAATTTATGTTTTACCATGTTTTCAACTAGTCCCAACATTGGTCAAAATGAATAGTCCCACTAGCTTCAAGGAGCTTGGTGAAGTAGCTGAAATGGGAGTGGTGTCACACACGAAGAGAGAGGTAACTTGCACTAATGGAGTAGGCACATAAGTAGGGGAAGCCACATAGGGAATAACCAAGTCCTTAGAATGAAACACTATAGGGGGAAAGAGAATGATCTCCATTTGAGGTTCCTCAATTGGTAGAATAACTTTAGCTAGAGGCAAGTAAATGAAGAGAGATTGGGAGGAATACAAGGGGAGGGATGTTCCATTAGAAAAAGGATAAATTTAAGGGATCAAAAGCTATACCCTTTATTATTAGATTACATTGGTTTATGAACAATCAACTTGTGACTATGTTAACTCTTAATTAAGTCATATTATAAATATTATATTATTATTTAGTTGATTATGTCAACCTAGGGCTTATATAGGGTCATCTAATTAGGCCTAGGTGATATCTTAGGAATACATAGGTATATATATTAGGTTGGGAGTCTTATTTAGTCATCACTTGGTGAATTGTGTTCTCAATGGAGATATTTGGAGGTTTCCCCCTTGAAGTGGCTTATTATTCTAAGTTATGTAGACATGCAAAAATAACACTATGCATTCCGCTTTAACTAACATCATGCATTCAATTCTTCTGCTAATCAATTAAGACAATTTATTGATTTAATCCTAGGGTTCATCAAGCTTAATTAAATAAATCAAATTATTTAATTAAGTTCCTAAGGCTCTTCTTATTTGATTTAATAAATCAAACAAATCAAATATCAAATCCCTAAAATCCCCTAAGTTAATTAATCTAAATTAATTAACTTCTAAATCACAATTACCATTCTCTAGCTTTTGACTCAACTAGAGTCAAATCTAAACTCCTAACTAACCCACCCACTTGCATCAATAAATCAATTTAATTGATTTATTAAAAAAAAGCCTATTTTCTCTCAATAACTCTCATCTTTGACTTTTTTGAACAAAGATTATTCCCCCCAAAACCCTCAACAACATGCATTTATTGACATTTTTCAAATTTGAATGGGCACATTGGCCAAAACTTGCACAAGCTTTGACCAATCCCATCATGCCAAGTGGCTCTATTCTATTGGAGGGGATTTAGTCCCACATTGGCTAAACTTGGCCTCTCTTCTCTCAACTTCTTCTATAAAAGCAATGCATCTTCTCTCATTTCTGGAACACACTTTGAAGGTATCTAAACTATAGGCAACTTGAGCTCATAGCAACTCATTGTCTATCTCATTTAGCTTGGAAAAGGGTTGGGAAAGGGCTCTCTCACATCTCCATGGAGGGCACCAATCCATCATAGAATAGAATAGGTTATATTTCCTTTTCTCCATGCATATTTGATCTAGTTTTAGCATTTTATTTGGAGAAATGAACCATGTTATTCTATGAAGATGGCTGAATCTACACAAACAACGTGCAAGATTTCACCATCCTACAAATGGCGCTATAAGGAGGGCAATTCCTCCACCCGCCACGACAGTTGGCATGATTCCCGCTCCACCACCAATCCCACCGCCAAAACACAACACGACCAATTCATTCTCCATCATGTTGCAAAACGCACAACAAGCTGCCCACCAAAAGGCACTCCAAAAACAACAAATGCAAGCACAAGCCGCACAAGCGCGAGCACAAGCACAAGCTCAAGCTCAAGCACAAGCCGCACAAGCGTAAGCACAAGCTCAAGCCCAAGCTCAAGCTCAAGCCCAACAAAAGACACAAGCTCAATACCAAGCGCAATTGCAAGCAATCCACCTGCAAGCCTACCACCAAGCCCTGCAAGACTTTCAGGCACAACACCAAGCTAAACAACAAGCTTTATTGGCACAACAGCAGCTCGACCAACAACAAGCATTGTTGGAGAAACAGCAGCTAGACCAACAACAAGCGTTACTAGCTCAGCAACAACTTGACCAACAGCAGGCTTCATGGGAACAACAGCAGATGGACCAACAGCAAGCGCTATTGGAACAGCAACAGCAAGATCAACAACAAGCGTTGTTGACACAAATGCAAGCTTACCAACAAGCCCTAAACGCACAACCAAGCTCGCAGCAAACACCGACCAGTATGCTCCCCACCCATCAAACACCTCCAACACCTCACCACTCATTCATCCCGCCCCCCGACCCAAGCAAGGATGTCGCAACACAGATCAAATTGCTTTCGCAGCAAGTGTTGGACTTGCAAGCAGGAAAAACCACAAGGACACCAGGAAACTTGTGCCCTTATCCATTCGATAGGAGTCTCACCATGGTACCATTTCCAAAGGGATTCGAGATCCCCAAATTTGATAAGTACAATGGCACAGGCAACGCTGAAAACCACGTCAGGGAATTCCAGGTGCACTGCATGGAAGTCGCATATGATGACACGTATCTAATGCGGCTCTTTCCCCGAAGCCTGACTGGTCCAGCTATGGAATGGTTTTCTCGCCTACCTACGGGCATTAAAACATTCGAGGAAATTGTGGAGGCTTTCCTTAAAAATTACTCTTTTAATAAGGGTGCGGATGTCAGTTTAGAAGAACTATCTGCACTCAAACAAAGAAGAGGAGAGTTATTTGCATCCTTCTTGCAAAGATGGCGATCCAAGGCCAATCAGAGCAAGTGGGCCATGCCAGAGGAACAACAAGTTTTCACCATCATAGATGAAAACCTGGCGTTCTACCTAAAAATGCAGTGCATCACATCTTACGATCAACTAATTCCAAAGGCGCTCAACATCGAAAGAGCCCTTACTGCGCGAGGAGGCGCACCTACATTCACTCCACCGCAGGATAACTGCCCGTCCAACAACTACAATGATAAACCTCGAACATGGTCGAGGAACAAAAATATCACGAACGACGGTGTGGTTGATGCTAAGGTAGTCATCAGTGCTCCTAAGCAAAATACCCAAAATCATCATCATCCACAAACTCATAACCACAACAATGTGCAGGCTAATGCGGTAGTAGCACAGTCACAACCACCTTCCACTAGCCAAGTCAACAATGTGGGTAATCAAGGAGGACCACCTCCCCGCAACAAGTTTCCCCCCAAGAGGAAGTTCACAGCCCTTAGCGAATCGATTGAGTCTATTATGAAGAAATTGGTCAAAGAAAACCTAATCAAAATTTCTAACTCCGAACAATACACAGAGCCCATGACCAAACCGCCATGGTACAACGAGAATCTCCTGTGTGACTTCCACAAAGTTAAAGGACACACCACCGCCAACTGCATGAGACTCAAGAATATTATCCAAGACCTCATCGAGGATAAGGTCATCAACATCGAGCAGCCAGCCGGAAACCAAGACCTAAAAATCTACACGAATCTGATGCCGAATCATAATCAGGGAAATAACCAAGGGAATAATAAGGGTAAACAAAAGTATGCTAGTGCCAATCTAGTATACGAGGAGATAGTCGGATGTGTCGACGAGTTGGTCACTGTCATAAATATCAAGGGAACCAACAATGACTGTGGAGTCACCACACGAGGCGGAAAAGTCACCATTGCCGGGGCACCTGCTAAGACCCCCATGACCAACACAAAGGCTGTCCCCTATGATTACAATGTAATTGACCAACTGAAGAGAACACCCGCACAAATATCCATCATGGAATTACTAAAAATCTCCGCCGCTCATCGACAGATCCTGGATGAAGCACTAGCTGCCTCTACCGTCGCTGCTACCCTTGACACAGAGCAATTTCAGGCTATGGTAGGTAACATCGTTACCCCGAATCTCATCACATTTTCGGACCAAGATTTCCCCCCGCAGCCATCCCATAACCGGGCACTTCACCTCCAAATCCTAGTTCATAAAAAGAAAGTTAAGCGAGTCCTAGTAGATGGTGGTGCAGGTCTTAATATTTGTTCTCTGAAACTTATAAAGAAATTGGGATTTGCCGAAGATTCCATCAATAAAAACAAAAGTATCACCATAAGAGCATATGATGACGAAGAAAGAGTGTCTCAGGGCACTATCAAGATCCCCATCCAAGTGGGGCCAGCAACCATGGAAACAACTTGTCAAGTTCTTGACCTTGATTTGCCATACAACATCCTCCTGGGACGCCCATGGATACACGGAATGAAGGCAGTGGCCTCAACCTATCATCAGTGCATTAAGTTCTCATATCAAAACGAGGAGGTTACCATATATGGGGATCCCGAACCCTTCGCCTATTGCAAAAACTTGGAAGCCAAGTTTTACAAGATCCCTCAAGTACCTAAAAATGATGAAGGACCATCCACTTCATACATAGACCCAGCTAATCTCGCCTCCACTTCTGCGACAGAGACACCCGCCATCCCCGACATATCCGAGATCAAGAACATGATACAGGACAATGGATGCGGTGATTATAGAATGAAGAGAAATGCTTTTGTTGTAGGAGAGTTACCACAATCTCCTAGATCACATGGGCAACCACAATTGACTCAAACACTTGTTCGCACTAGAACAGAACCCTCTGGATTCCATAGTTGGGGGGACCTCAGTCAGGAAAATGTGGATGAGGAGGACATCACAAACACTCTGTACCAAGATGAAAGACCCACTCCCACCCTACCCATGGAGGAAACAAACAGAGGGTTACAAATGATGTTCGGCATGGGCTATAACAGGAATGAAAGCCTAGGAAGAAATAGTGATGGACGGTTGGAGCCCATCATTGTAGAAAGAAGAACGCAGAACGTTGGCCTCGGCTGTACCCCTCCGAGTATAACTGTGCGTGGCAGAAGTGTTCCTAATAGGGCAGTCAGGTCCTCTCCTCGGGTCTCGACAACTAATCTTAGATTACCCGTGTCCACAGGCCCACCTCTCGATAACTTCACATTTGACATAACTGACGTTTGTAGCAGCAGTGATGACAATGACACCATAGGTGGCCTACCTAGGCTCTTTGAAGATTCCACCTTATTGATGATTAGTGTCTCACCCGCTGAGCCAATCCAACAAACCCACCAAATCCACTTAGTATACCCCCAACTCATCGATCACGACCAACGGGGACCGCCGATTCTAGACTCATTTGAAAACAATGAGGCTCTCTCCGAATTCATGGGACTAAGGGATACTGTTCCATGTGGAGATCACAAGGAAGGATTTGATATCACTCTAGACACACAAGCATACTATGGGGAGACGATTGAGTCTTTCAGTCGCAAAAGGAAAAGATCGAGAATAAACTCAGAGTTATTGAGTGAAAACCACACTGTGGCACTCTCTAACCATAAAATGGTAAAAATAAAAGACGCATCCAATGGCGAAAACCTCTCTGAGGCGCCAGAGGATGAAGGATTCAATCTCCCCCATACGGCTCTACACTAGGAAAAGTCAACAATATTGGCAGAACAGTGCAACCCGGTCAACTTAGGAACAGAATCAGAACCACAAATTACCTTCTATGTAGAATCCCTCCTAGAAGAATAACAAAAACTACTAGCAGCTTTCCTAAAGGAGAGAAAGGTAAATTTTGCATGGACCTATGCAGACATGCCAGGCCTGGATCCTGAAGTAGTAGTGCATCATTTGGCCGTTCACCCCGGAGCAAAACCAGTCAGACAGAAGCTAAGGAAGATGCACCCACAAATAGCCTTGCTTGTAAAGATTGAGCTACAGAAACTTCTGGATGTTGGCTTCATACGCCCGATTGACTATCCAGAATGGGTATCTAACCTCGTACCAGTCTCAAAACCGAAAGGGGGCATCCGCATCTGCACTGATTTCAGAGACCTAAACAAAGCATGTCCCAAGGATGACTTTCCACTACCCAACATTGACATGATAGTGGATATGACGGCCGGACATGAGATGCTTTCCCTAATGGATGGTTTCTCGGGGTACAATCAGATATTGATCGCAAAAGAAGACCAACACAAGACAGCATTCACATGTCCATGGGGCACCTACTGCTGGAATGTAATGCCATTTGGGTTGAAGAATGCAGGAGCTACCTATCAAAGAGCCATGACATTAATCTTCCACGACATGATCCACAAAACAGTCGAAGATTATGTAGATGACATACTTGCTAAATCAAAGAAGAGACAAGACCATATAGCAACTCTAAGTGCTATCTTTGACAGGCTCGAACAATATAAGGTTAGACTCAACCCGAAGAAGTGTGTCTTTGGGGTGCAATCAGGGAAGCTGCTAGGATACATAGTTTCAATGAGAGGGATAGAGGTAGACCCTGCAAAGGTAAAAGCAATCCTTGAAATGAAAGCACCAAGAACGTTGAAACAACTAAGAGGATTGCAAGGAAGACTCCAGTCCATCCGAAGATTCATAGCACAATTGGCAGATAAACAGATTGCCTATTCACACCTACTTCACAAGGGAGTAGCTTTCAGATGGGATGACAAATGCGAGCAAGCATTCAACAAAATAAAAGAATATCTACTTACACCACCTGTATTGATGCCACCAATTGTGGGGAAATCACTAATCCTATATATCTCTGCAACAACAGCCGCCCTGGGGGCCCTTTTAGCCCAACATGATGAAAAGGGAACCGAGCGGGCTATCTACTACATCAGTAGAACAATGGTGGGACATGAGCTCAATTACACGTCAATAGAGAAAGCTTGCCTAGCATTGGTATTTGCGGCTCAGAAATTCAGACACTACATGCTAGCGCACCAAATCAAGTTGATTGCCAAAATAGACCCTCTAAAGTACCTATTGACAAAAGCAGCACTTACAGGTAGAATGGCTAAGTGGGTAATGATATTATCTGAACATGATATCGAGTATGTAGAACGAAAAGCCATAAAAGGACAAGTCATTGCGGATCAGCTGGCAGAAGCTCCCCTCTACACAGATAATCCACTCATATCAGAATTCCCAGATGAGTCCCTTTTTAACCTTGATGCAACAGACCACTGGAAGCTATACTTTGATGGCTCTCACACACAACATGGGTCAGGAGCTGGTGTGTTTTTCATCACGCCGCAAGGAGATTGCATACCTAGATCATACAAGCTGGCATTCCCTTGTACAAACAATATAGCGGAATATGAGGCTTTGACCATAGGACTCAAGATTGCAGCACAATGGCGAATCATGGCACTAAAAGTCTATGGCGACTCGCAACTTATCATCAACCAAGTCAACGGCGAATACCAAACCAAGGATGATAAGCTCACACCATACAAGAAGGTGGTAGAAAGCCTCAAGGAATCTTTCATCGATATTACCTTTGAGCAGATACCAAGGACAAACAACAGAGCAGCTGATGCAATGGCGACAATTGGATCCTTACTCGACATCCCTCGTAACGTCTCGAAACATGAATTCCTCGTAGAGCAGCTTCTCGTACCCACATTCGAGGTACCAGAGTCAGAATACGCATGTGAACTCGTTGGTCCCGGTGATCTTTGGTATCATGATATATACACCTACCTAAAGTTAGGAATCCTCCCCACTGACATCACCCCAAACCTAAAACGCACTTTCATCAAAAGAACTTCACGATTCGTCATCCTAGGAGAGACCCTCTTCCGTAGGAGTACCGATGGAACCCTGTTACGTTGTTTAAAACCCGAGGAAGCCCTGACTGCTCTAACTGAGGTACACAATGGCACGTGTGGGTCACACTCAAGTGGTATGACCTTGGCTAAAAAGTTGCTAAGAACAGGGTACTACTGGCCGACGATGGAAAAAGAGGCACACAATTTTGTCAAAAAATGCTTGCAATGCCAACAACATGGAGATCTTATTCATGCACCAGCTCAAGAACTGCATCCTATTGTTACACCTTGGCCCTTTTCACAATGGGGGCTTGATCTCATTGGTAAAATATCACCCACCTCATCCAATGGCCATAAATTCATTATCACCGCCACCGAATACTTCACTAAGTGGGTCGAAGCAATTCCCATGACCTACATCACCGGAAAGCAGATATCCAAGTTTATCCTGAATTACCTCATTTGTCGGTACGGTGTCCCCCAATCCATTATCTCTGATAATGGGACACCCTTCAAGAATCAGGATGTCCGTGACTTATGTGAAAAATTCAAAATCAAGCATCGCTTTTCCACACCATATTATCCACAAGGCAATGGCCAAGCAGAAGCTACAAATAAAACCATTTTGAAAATCCTCAAGAAAACAGTCAATGACTCTGGTCGTGACTGGCATCTGCAGTTAAATCCCGCCTTATGGGCCTACCGCACTAGCATCCGCACGCCAACAGGCGCCACCCCATTCTCTCTGGTCTACGGATCAGAGGCCATACTCCCCATTGAGATCGAGCTCCCATCACTAAGGATATCACTGCAAAACCTTATCACAGATGAGGAATACAGGGTCACAAGACTCAATGAGCTGGAATTACTAGATGAAAGGCGCATGGATGCCCTTAATCATCTACAAGTGTACCAGAATCGCCTAAAACGGAGCTACAACAAGAACATCAGACAACGCACTTTCCAAGTTGGTGACCTCGTGCTGAAAGAAAACCAAAAGAACGTGCCAAATCCAGATACAAAGGGAAAATTTGAGCCCAACTGGCTGGGACCTTTCGTCATTACTGCAAGTTACACATCAGGGGCATATCAACTAGCAACACCAGAAGGCGAGCCTCTGCAGGAGCCTCTAAATAGCTCTCATCTCAAAAAGTTTTATGCCTAAACATTGCAAGGTATAGAACCAGAAAATACAAAAACAATCAGAAAAAGTCCTGAAAAAATGGTTATCTCGATGAATACCTGGCAAACAGGCATCTTGGTGACAACAAAAAAAATCAAAAGATCAAAAAATCCAAAAAAGAAAAAATCAGAAAAGGATTGAAAAATAGTAAAGAGAAAAAATCGTCCTCTAGTGAAAACCACTTCGGTGGCACTTTGGGCAAATACCTTGGTGAAAACCTGGCAAACAGGCGTCAAGTGTAAATAAAGTACCTTCCCCATCTATCAGGATCTGCACAACTCATCCACTCCATCACATTCCACTTACCCGCTCGCATCCATACCATAGCCTACGTTGGTATCTGTACTATATTCCACCATTGGAACTACTTGGCATTTCAAAGGTTAGTCTGTCCTGCCTTTATCGAAGTAGTCTACCGCACCACACTGGGGGCACGTTCTCGCAACATCGGATCGGATTCGTGTATATTCTCGTGATCTTTTTCAAAATTCATTAAAAAATTTCCAAAAAAAAAACATTCAGAAAACTCATTCAAAAAACCAAAAAACATCCAAAATCATCAAAAATCCAAAAACATGTCAAAATATCAGAAAATCTTCAAAAATTTCATCATTTAGTCTTGTCAGTTTTTTCTACCTTGTCGAACTACGTCGTCTCTGAGCTTGAACGTAGGCAAGGTTGATCTTTGATCATCCCCCGAGACGGTTGGGTCAGTCCTTTAGGCGTCCGTCGCATTGGCAATCTGTTTGCCCATCTAGTCTGCATCTTAAGTCAGTCCTTTAGGCAATAAAATGGCAATCCATTTGTCCATATTATCATCAAGTCAGTCCACCGCCAGTCGAACTACGTGGTCTCTGCATATATAACATAGGCAAGGCTAATCTATGGATGAGCTCCCGAGACCCCTAGGATAGGTCTTTAAGTTAGTCTGTTCGTTGTAAAATCTTGAAAATACCAAAAACATTGGAAAATCTTGAAAATACCAAAAACATTTGTAAAATCCCAAAAATACCAAAAACAGCCTCAAAACATTTGAAAAAACCAAAATAGTGCATCCATTTCATCTCGCTTTCACTCGTGATCGTCATCACTCATAATAAATCATCGTCGCTTTCACCCTTTGGTGAGTTAGTCAGAAGCAAGTTTAGTAGGTTCTAAAGTGAACGCCTAATCGTCAAAGTCTCGAAGGTCTAAGTCAATAAGTCAACAAGTTGGTCAACTCGGAGTATCAATAGCTTATCACCCAATCAGTCCTACCAAAACCCTGATCACTACATGTCCTAGGATGAAGCTTTCCCACAATGGACATAAGCATCAGGTACCCCACATTAGTTTAGCCTGGCTAGCGATACGAAGAACATTTGCTTGTTTGTTTACTTTATTTTGGTCTTTTTGACTTATCTTATTTTGCGCTCATTCCAAGGACCTCTCGATGATGCCTAAACAAAACAGGTTTAGAGAGAAAGGAATGGGGCAATGATCATTATCTTTTTATCTGCTGTGCTTGTTGGATATTCTTGTAAAATAACTTCGTCATGCATACTTTGTTTTATTTGTAGGAAGGATGTTTTAGGTATCTTGTTGACCACATAAGAAGGCTTGCCTTTTTATGTTTTGGCCCGAGATGTCTAGAATATCTGAACTGCATTCTGAATAAGGTTATGTTTGTCAAGTGTGAACAAGAGTACTCCTATCTGATTGTCGAGTCAAAGTCCATCACACTAGGCGCAACGCCATCCTGGTTCTTAATACCTTGATGCATCGCACCTACGTGTGTTATCAAACATAAAGAAAGGTATGCTCTTTTCCCATCCCTGGATAAGCAACACATCATCATCATTCATCGTCATATCCAATAAAGTCTCGATGACTAATGGACTTATTGGACTTCTACATTCTGCTTAGATTTAAGGGTTCATCCCTCTCATTCTTCTATCTTCTTTCACGCTAACAATGCATCCATCTTGCATCCGTATTCTCATTCTACATAATCATGTCATACCATCATATCAGGACAACGTCATACCATCTCATCCATCTCACATGCATCGCATAATCATTTAACATGCTTAAAATAATATAGATTTGTTATTCTAAGCATCTTCCGAACATCTCATTTACATCATCATTACCATCCATACATCCATTTTGAACCTCTTTGTCGCGAGATCCACCTCAAATTGTATCTTTTCGCTCGATCTCTCGAGGGGGCAATGTACTAACGTACTTCTTTTCGCTGGGGCATCCGAAAAATCGGAAATTTTTTAATTTCGATATCGGCAACATCATTCTTTGAACCAATGCAACAAGTACATTGCTTCAAAGAGGGGCAAAATGTAGACATGCAAAAATAACATTATGCATTCCGCTTTAACTAACATCATGCATTCAATTCTTCTGCTAATCAATTAAGACAATTTATTGATTTAATCCTAAGGTTCATCAAGCTTAATTAAATAAATCAAATTATTTAATTAAGTTCCTAAGGCTCTTCTTATTTGATTTAATAAATCAAACAAATCAAATATCAAATCCCTAAAATCCCCTAAGTTAATTAATCTAAATTAATTAACTTCTAAATCACAATTACCATTCTCTAGCTTTTGACTCAACTAGAGTCAAATCTAAACTCCTAACTAACCCACCCACTTGCATCAATAAATCAATTTAATTGATTTATTAAAAAGCCTATTTTCTCTCAATAACTCTCATCTTTGACTTTTTTGAACAAAGATTATTCCCCCCAAAACCCTCAACAACATGCATTTATTGACATTTTTCAAATTTGAATGGGCACATTGGCCAAAACTTGCACAAGCTTTGACCAATCCCATCATGCCAAGTGGCTCTATTCTATTGGAGGGGATTTAGTCCCACATTGGCTAAACTTGGCCTCTCTTCTCTCAACTTCTTCTATAAAAGCAATGCATCTTCTCTCATTTCTGGAACACACTTTGAAGGTATCTAAACTATAGGCAACTTGAGCTCATAGCAACTCATTGTCTATCTCATTTAGCTTGGAAAAGGGTTGGGAAAGGGCTCTCTCACATCTCCATGGAGGGCACCAATCCATCATAGAATAGAATAGGTTATATTTCCTTTTCTCCATGCATATTTGATCTAGTTTTAGCATTTTATTTGGAGAAATGAACCATGTTATTCTATGAAGATGGCTGAATCTACACAAACAATGTGCAAGATTTCACCATCCTACAAGTTATAATCAATTAATTGTAGCATATTTCATATCATATTCTTCTATTTTGTAAATTATTTTTTTACAAGTGGTATCAGAGCATGATCTTGGCACCATTACGACAAGGCATTTTTAATTTTGGAGGTCATATTGTGAAACCCATATCTCCCATATTTTGGTGAATTTTTGTTAGATTTTTAAAGGGAGTTTGAAGGACATTTTTAAGAAGATACAATCCATATTTTATAAGAATTGGAGCAGAATTGAGCAAGTTATTGTAGAATTAGGGTTTCTACTCAATTTATTTGGAAAACACATATCTCCCACATATTCACGAATTGGTTCTCAAATTTTTATGTGTTTTTTGAGACATATCAGATAACACTACATACTAATTTTTATAGAAATTGAAAGATAAATAATTGATTTCTTGATTGCAAATCAAATATTTTCTTGTAGATTTTTCTATTGGAGTGCAACCTAGGCCTAGGTAAGTCAAAGTGAAATTTTCAAGTTATTTTAAGTTTTTATTTATGTGATTTATTGTAAAATTATTTTCTACCATCATGATAGGGCTTGCACCAAGAGGCAAAAATAATACTACCACACTAGGTAAATCTTTAGAGAATGAGGGAGTAGAAAATGAGGATTTTAACCATAAGGATGAAATAAATAAAGTCAAGGGTGAAATTTCATCATTGGTTGTTCTGCTTGGTTGTTGTTTGTTGGCTGGTTGTGTTTTTTTGTTTTGTTCAATCTTGTTATTATTCCTTGTCTATTCCTTGTTGCTTTGTTGTGCTTATTGTTTTATTTGTCTCTTTGTAAAAGGGATCGGGGCCCTTTCAAAACAATTATTTTTAATCAAAAACATTTTTGTAATCATTTTCTAACTCTTCCCATAATTCTATTGGGTTATTTGTATTAAGAAATATTTTATTCAAATATAGACTCAAAGCTTCACCAATAATACCTCTTGCTTCTTCTAACTTACACTTCTTTAATTCCATTTATTTATAATTTTTTGATCTTCAACAAATTTCCTTTCATTTTTATAGAATTGTTAACTCCAATCTTCTAATCTCTGAAATTGCATCTATAAAAAATAACCAATATTATTTAGCAAAGTCAATTAGATTAAATTAAATACAATCAACATTTAAATGAATTGGCATAAATCTTGTAAATCAATTTCAATTTTTATGTAGTTGAGAAAATAGTCTAACATATTAACCATTCAATACCAAGAGCATAACTCTGATAATATGTAAAAAAGAGTCAAAACAAAATAGCAAGATAATCAAACAGAATAATAAAACAACCAACAATAAAATAGAAAAAAAAAATTGTGTATATGACAAAAAAAACAATCAAACCAAAAATAATAAACAATCTGAATGCATTCCCAATTGGTTTGATTTTTTTCATATATTTTATATATAACAGAAAAATTGTTAGGCATTCCCCCAGCAAAGAGTACCTAGTTGCTATTCTGAGAATTGATTATATTTTGGTTAAATGAAACGGTTCTTAAAATACTAGAGAGCACTAATGCGGTTCGAACATATACAGAAACCTTTGTCCTTTTACATGTTCGGTAGTGATAACACACAGCGAGCTTGAACGTGCAAGGGCTATTATAAAACAAGAAGTAGCTCGGAAAATAGATGGTAAAACAAGTTTTCAACAGTGTATCAGAATTCTAAAAGATGAACGTGCCATGTACATGTTATCGATAACCTAAACCGAAAAAAATAATGTTTTGCTGCAGAGTGTTGTGAGGACCTTATACATTTCGAGGCTGTCAATACCTATAAATTGTATTTGACAAGCTGTAAGTTTATGCCAGTAAATTAAGAATTTGACAGATTTCAACCTTTGAATATGAGACTGTTGACCATCTCTGTGTTTAGTGTCAGAGAACCTAACCTGTTCAAGAATAAAATAGTAACGATATCATTCTAACAAATTAGATAAAAAAAGGCCTAAAGTATGACCCATTCAAAGTTCCCATTGGTAGGGAATTTCGATAGACTTCCTACAGGGAGAGAATCTGGATTAGTTTATTTCTAAAAAATGAAACTTTCTTGAGGAATCTGAACCAAAGAAGTCTATATATAGAGTGTTGGGGTATACAGAAATGCAACGACTACTGTTCTGTGACGTCCTTAAGCTTTTTGTGTCTCTCAAGTGCTGCCCAGTTACAATTTCTAATATACCCGGCCTTAGCTTCTGTTCAGTACAAAATGAAAACTGGTATTGCTTTCATTCTTTATGTGTCTTGGTTTACTTGGGCTATTTTTCTTTCTGAATCTCGGCCAATGAAGCTACCCAATACTGTTGTCATGACTTCTAGAGTTGCTCCTGCCCCCATCCTCAGTGCGCTACTAGTCATTAATCGGAAAGAGAGAGCAGGCTATTTGGCAGCAGATGAAAGCCTTGACGGTGTAAAATCTGAGAGGAAATATGGTTTTTATATGACAAGTGAAGATGATGTAACTGGAGGAACACCCATCACAAACCATCCACAAGGTCATAGTCCAGGCGTTGGACATTGAACGTTAATTTTCAGACTATTAGCTGATATGTATATTCGTTTTCTGCTGATTAATTAGAAGATGTTTTCTTGCATTATCTTACTTTGTAAATCATATATCATCAATGGATGCCAGTTTCAACATGATACATAGATATCCAGATTCATAGCATGTAATGTTCTATGTATTTAAACTTCATTGTTAGAGCCTAAAGGTGTGAATGGCAATATAATGTAAGTCAAATTTATTTCCTTCAGTTGTAAGGTACTTATATTGTAAGGTTGAAGTACTAGATTTTTTATTCCCATAGAAATGTAGTTCAAAAATACCATCATCAAAGGAAAAAAGTGAAGTAAAACGAACTTACACTATTTTTGAAAGAATTTAAAGACACAGATAAGCCCACTCGTTTTCGTTGTAAGCACAGTAACGCATTATGTTTTTTGCTAGCCAGGGAAATGAGAAACGGATGCTCCTCATCTCTTCACATTTGTTATTATGTTTTGAGCAAGACTACCACAAACATTAAAAGCTAATAACATCTGCCGTTGAGGGAAATGAAGTTATGATATCTTCGAAATGAGCTTAATTACGCAGAATGGTATACACACATTCTATGGGGTTTTTAGTACATGGATATCATTGAAAATGTTGTCGTATCAGATTGTATGTATTGGTTTTTTTCCCCTACCTGTCAACTCTAAATCCCCAGGAATAATATATAATGAAAATAAGTTTAAACAAACATAATATTGAAATGATAGACGAAAATAGAGTAGTTAAAGGATGGTTTATATAATGCCAAGATTAAATCAAATCGATATTGAAATGAAAGACAATCCTGCTGTTTTTAGTTTTTAGTTAAGGATGCTTTATATAATTCGAAGATGAAATCAATATTTGTTTAATACGTTTAATGGTTCAGTAAAATTGGAGAGGATGATGGTATGTGATGAAAACATAGTTAAAATTTTTGGAAGTGCATTTTGATAACATTCAATCGCTGGATGACTTTGACAAAAAGACTAAAGGGCTAAAGTTCTTCAACTATGATGCTTTAGTGGATACCACACCACTTTAAAAAAGATTCAAATACCATTTCCTCGTGCCCTAGATAAACTAAATTTATGTTTAACATCCAAGGTGTGGTGAGATCCACTCACGTCCTTGGAGTAGTGAGAGATGGTACCAAACAGTTGGGAAGTTAAATCATCATTTGTCCAATGCAAATTTGAAATGGGTGGATTAAAATGTGTTTTACCATTAGAGTTCGTACTAGAAGTAAATTTGCAGTACGACGAGGATTTTTACAGTAAGAACCTCCGTGCCATCGTATTCATTATATCGAGTCCAGTCACGAAGAAATAGCCATGAAATCTCTAGATTGAGTCAGTTTGTGAAACAAGCGATGAGCGACCGCGTCATGTCTTGATGGGCCCCAATGAAACACTACGATCAATGATAAAAAGACGGGTTTGGGTAATATCGTCTCAACTATCACATTTCTAGTGAGCCCAAATTTCTAGTTTAAACCCTCAAAAATTTA
Organism: Sequoiadendron giganteum; assembly: GCA_007115665.2. Classification (NCBI taxonomy): domain Eukaryota; kingdom Viridiplantae; phylum Streptophyta; class Pinopsida; order Cupressales; family Cupressaceae; genus Sequoiadendron; species Sequoiadendron giganteum. The sequence goes on from CM021100.1 coordinate 346,316,141, forward strand.
CAAAATCATTTTATCTATTTTCACAATCATGGTTTCATTTTTATTGGGATTATATTTTAGAATGGTGATCTAAACCTGTTATTGATCAATTTTTAAAACACTAAATGTCTAATGGATAAGATGGTGTCACATTTCAAGAGGGTCAAACTTTCTTATAAGTGGTAAATAGTTGTCAAAGTTTTAATAAGAAAATTTCTTTTAACCATTGAATTGGGTAATACTTAAAAGCAGTCATTTGAACCTCATACTGGGTAATTTTTAAAGCATCAAATGTCTAATGGATAAGATAGTGTCACATTTCAAGTTCTCATCTTTGTTGTTTATTTTTAGCTATGTACCTTGTTGGAAGCGGATTCACTCTAAGAGGAGGGGGGGTGCATCAGAGTGATTCAAATTTTAACTCTTGAAGCACAATTTCAACTTTTTGACCTTTAACATAATATGACAGATTTTGTTTGAGACTTAACTTAATGCAACTTTGTTTGTGCAAGTGAAACTTGAAACTTGACTTCACATTTAACAACTCATACTAAAAGTACCATATGATATGTTTAATTAAACTTTATGAAAAATCTTGTTGTGCTTTACAAAATAGAACCTAAAAACTCCACAAAATATAACTTTTCTTTACTTTTGACATACTTTTAAACATTTAGATATGGAGAATAAGATGCAGATTTCAATTTGTTTTATGAAAGACTTTTAAATATCAAATTTGCACAATTTACTTTGTATTACAGACTTGAACAAATTGACATTAATCTTCTGAACAATCTTAAAGTATCAGAGCATTGATCAACTGAATGAGCACATTAAAATGAAACTGAACGAGAGATAAAATCACATCACATAAAAAAATATTTCTTGAGTGGAAAAACCCTCATGGGGTATAAAAAACCACTCGCTAAAATTCCTTTTCATTAATCAAAGAGTACCAACTCTGTAACAAACTTCTGAAGCACCAACTTCATAGGAGCACTGACTCTGTAACAAATTTTTGAAGCACCAACTTCTTAGGAGCACCAATCCCTCAATGTACAAATTCATTGTCTAAAAATGTAAAACACCAATGAATTTACAACTACACTTTACTTGTAGTCCCAAAATCATTAATGAATACAAAAATATAAAACATATTCAATGATTCCAACTACAATATGGATTGTTCATAACAGTACCACAATAATTTCACATAAATCTAAATGATATCTCTGTTATAAGAATCAGAGATTTTACAAAATAAAACCCTCTTTCCTCTTCTCAAATATTGTAGATATAACAATGATATGACCAAAAAATGCTTTGTATTTTCCTCATACATTCCCCTCTGAAAAACAGTTTAAAGTCATTTTTTTATAGAGCACAAAACAAAAAGAAGCCCTTGTAAATGAAATGAAAAACCCTCGAGTTAGGGTTTCATCAAACTAAAAAAAATATAGTTGAAATAAAAATAAAATTTTTATTTTCTAAATATAATCAACTGTAATAATCTTTTTCCTTTTCGAGAAAAATAGAGATCATGAGAGTAAATTTCTTTTATTTTTCACTCCCTAACAGAATGTAAATTTTTGTTACTTTTTTAACATTCCTCTTACCTTATTTACTTTTGAAAAACAAATAGAAATTTGCAAAAGATACCTCTCATGGCCGTATGAAACAAAATCCCATAAAATCCTCTATTACCTCTGCTTCCAGCTCAAGCAAAGACCACCAACCAACTCTCCAAATCTCATAGATCAACATACCTCAAGCTCGTGTTAAGATTCTCCTCAGAAAAATGAAATTGTGTTTGCAATGGTGGCTAGGGTTTAGGCTTGCAATGAAAAACATAACAAAGACTTTTCCCTATTTTCCTTTTCATTGAATACTCAACGAAAAAAAATAATCATTTGGAATCCACAAACCAAATTGGAATAATTTTGAGATCCATCATACATGGACTCAATAATGCATTAATAAAAGCGAAATCATAAGCCACACATGTTGTCCAAGTCATCAAGACTGTCCACACAACATGTCGCTGCAAGAGTGAAATTAAAATACCATAATAACTATCTTTGTCAACTCACATTCATGTGAGTTATCAAATCTATCCAAGCATAGTGTCGCTACCAAACACTTTACCAAACACCAGACAAGCTTTCTTTAAAAATGCAACAACTGACAAGTAAACTCTAATGAGTATGTTGACTCACATATGCACGGTGAAGACTAAATTTTTCAAATAAAATGAGAATATTCGACTATCCTAGATTAGTCAAGGCTAATTTATCATTTAAGTTGAGACCTTATAGAGCTCGATACCATGCAAAATGGTAGGCTAAACACTTGAAGTAAAATATGCACTTGATAATAATAGAGCCAGATAAACTAATAATAATTTGTCCATAATGCTAAATTTTAGCATTTTAAATAGTATGTGTATAAAGGCCCGAACACAATGTAAGTTGTGTATGACAAACATTAAAATCTCCAACCCATGTAAAATGTGAAGGGCCTAGTTTATGTCGAAATACACTTTTTATGAAGTGATATGGTAAGTCCAAGCATTACAATTTCTTATTGCCCTTTGTAAACAAATAAATATGTATATGTATTAGTTTGAGTAAAGAATGAACTCCATGTAATGAAAATATTGTGAAACTATATACAATATCCAGCTCATGAATACAAATCTAACTATGTATCAATACTAGGTATAGCACAAAATATAGCTTGAAAGAGCCCTGTATATGTTTGAATAAAATCAAGTAAGAACTGAAAGTCATCATGAAAAAATGAGTCCCATCTGATTCAGTATCAAAATGATATAATGAATAAACATATAAAATGATATCACCTGAGATACAATAACTGTTAGTGTAATTAATATTTAATTACACTTGCATAACTTTACTTAGGTTGAGCTAATTTTAGGTCAACATTAGGGTTGTTACTTTTTCTTTCTTGCACTAGTTTGTAGCTGCTCTCTTGCTCATCTTAAGGGGGGGTGTTAGAGTAAAGTAATTAATTAACTTTACTCTCCTCTTAAGATTTCGCCTTGCACACATATTATTCATTTAATAATTAATATTAATTATTAAATGCACTCACCTTTAGGGTTAGTTTTTCCTTTTAGGTTTTGATCTCCTTTTATAAGGATTGATCTCTTGTATTTCTTTTATGCTCTATTTTCATTTTTCTAGAATACATCTTGCACATTGTGAGAGCCAAACCCTTGTCTTGATCTCTCTCTTTCTCTGTGACAAGTCTTTTGCATGCAGGTATTGATCAGGTTCTGTGGATTTGTATTTCTCAAATCCTACATGGTATCAGAGCCTTGACATGCTGCCCCTTCTCAAATTCTGGAGAAAACCATTGCAGAGTTCGTTCAGGGTTCCTCGAGGATTTTATGCCTTGAGTTCATTTATGCAGCGTCTTGGATCAGATCGGGCATCACCATTGGATTCAAAGCGCTAGAAAAAGTTAGGTTTGGCTTTTATTTTGCAGATTTTGGTCATGATTTGCTAGATCTGTGAGGGTTTCAGTTTTGGTATTTTTTTGCAAGCTCTGGAGGTCGCCATTTTTTGAAGCATTCTGAGTAGAAACGGAGGTCACCATTGCGTTCGCAATGGCCAAAAACCTTAAGATCGCCCTTCGTTTCATCAATTTTGGGAAAGTTGATCCGGAGGGCAAAATTTTTTTCCCAGGGAGGCCGTATGGCCTCCCCAACATGCATTTCAAAGCAATTTTCTTCACGAAAATGAGGAAAAAACTAGAAACACTCATTGTTTGTCATGCCGCTAGTTCAGAAGGTTCCACTGCTAGGCGACCACCGAGTGACCACCCACCAGTCGCTCAGCCCGGCGGCGCCGCTCCATCTGCCACTCCCCTCGCCTCAGCCCCCGCGGGCCCGCTCAGTACCAACGCAGGTCGTATGGGGGACCGGGCGCTATGTGCCTAGTGCCGAGCCACTTCCTTTGCTTTCCCGTGCTCATATGTGCTACCAGGGGCTCCGTCCCAGCCCCTATCCGCCAGCCCCTAGTCACATGCAGGACTAGGGGCCGAAATGTTTTAGCCCCCTAGGCTGCCTCCAGGTCTTATTGGCCTTTCTGGAGCACTTTCACGAAATCGGGTATAACTTTTGCGTACGGTGTCCATTTTTTGTAAACGTGATACCGTTGCAAAGCTGATTCCGGCATCGATCTATTCAATATTTTAGTTTTTCTAGATTTTGCTCCAGATTTATTTTGTAGGTCCTTGAACTCAGATGTTATTGTTTTCACTCCGGAGGGCATATCTTTTGACTCGGTGATCCTTTTTTTGCCATTCTTGCGGCTTTGGAAAGCTGGTTCAGTCCTCTACACAGATCTGAGGTCTATTTTTCATTTTATATTTATTCATGTTAGGCATTCTCTTCTTTTTCAGTCATTGGGGATTGTAATAAACGAACTGATATAAAGTTCCATCGGGGGGGTTTCTGGCATAATAATCTTCATTTTGTTTTTTATGACAACTCACATGGGTTGTAATATAGTTTCTTAGTTTATTTTGGCCACATATTTTGTCTTAGCTTGACACATACCAGATTCATTTTGGTTCACACTTTAGATTGAGAGCCTATGGTTAGTGATCCGCATCGGATCCATCTCAGTTTGAGGGCCACTAAATTTGTGGTTATTGTTCCTGAGTCTGTATGGTACTTTTTCCCATGGAAGAGTTTCAGTCTTAGTTTTGACATCGGCATTGAGATTCATGGCTTCCAGATTCTGTCATCATCATATCATCTACTGTTGCTTCAGGGATTCCAAGGTTGTTCCAGTTTGGAGTGTTTGAGTGTTCCATGGCATCAGGTCTGCTGTCACATTATTATGATTCTAATATGGTTTCTTGTAGATAGAAGTATCTTTCCTTGCTTGCCAGATTGTGGTTCCAATGTTACTCCACAGTGTTCTTCCAGTGCTTCTTTGCAGCAGTCATCTCATTGTAGGCGGGGTTGTCCCACTGGGTTTTCCTTCTCTACCTCATTATTGCTTATGTACATGGGTACCTGATCAGGCCTTGTTGCCGGGACCCGTTCATGCTTTCTTGAATTCATCTTAGTTTTAGGTGCATGCTTATTTAGTCTCCCTAAGTTGCACTTATGGGGGGGTGTTAGTGTAATTAATATTTAATTACACTTGCATAACTTTACTTAGGTTGAGCTAATTTTAGGTCAACATTAGGGTTGCATACTTTGCTTTTATAAAGCAAATCATCTCATTGTAACATTGAATTCCTGAATGATAATATTTTGCACATTCGCATGCAAAGCTCTGCTTTTTTATGTTTTCTCTTATGTGGAAGGTGTTTAGGTTTGCATGTCTGATGTAGGGTTTCTAACAATAACATAACCCAACACTTGTATAAGCAAGGTAACCTTTATGTGTACATGAAGTTCAACATGATTAGTACCACAAAATATAACAAATCTGACTATAAACCAAAGCCATAATACTATCCATAGCTAAAGTATTGAATGCCAAAACTGAATAGACCAAGAGTAAACCTAGATTGAATAAAGTATATTAATTTCAATGCCAAAAATGCCATGAGCCATAATACCAAAGTGTCATAACTGAACCAATGAATATGCCAAGACCAAAGTGCCATATAATTAGTTTTGATATCAAAGAAAAATATGCACAAAGAGAATGTCAACAAACTCGCGCTTTGTCCTCGATGGAAAAAACTGAGCCATTTGAACCATCATTTTCCACCCTTTTTTGTCACAAGGAAAAAGAGTAACAAAGGATAATGTTAAATTCCATGAATAAAAACAATTGAATCCAACCAACACATACCCTTTAGAAAATAATAGTGAAGAATCATATCATTACTTTAGACATAAGCAAATAACTCTGTTGCATATAACAACACAAAGGAATATCATTGGTAAGCACCCCAAAAATAAATACCACTGCCATATATCAATGACAACCTAAGAATGCATAGATTATCAAGTTGTATTATAAACAATCACCAAACATATGTTGTGTCATGAAATATGCAAGAAACCTCTCCCTATGATATAACACTATTCAAACAAAAACTAGCTGCAACAAAATATATCAAAACTAGTATCATAACTCCTTTTTGAGTACCACACTTGAATAAGGATAGAGAGAATCCAACAAGTAGAAACACAATTATCCAAGCTAGTTCAGATGTAGCCTTGATTAAACAACACCACACTATGCACATTATAAGAATAAATTTCTGAATACCATGAAGAATATGAACATTTTCAACTAAATCTCAGAAGATCATCATATCATGCCAAAACCAACTTCCTTTTGTATACCAAAAAATCACTATCAAGCATGAATCAAGGAATCATATCAACAAATATTATCACACTATCACCTATCATACCAATTATCCTAAACCATATCAACAAAATAATGAACAACTATGTGAACCAGCAAAGTACTGTCACCTGTAAACTAAATACCATGAGTTGCCAAGTAACAAAATAAAACTGTTATACCAAAGCAAATTTTCCATTGTCAAAGCATTTTCGTTTGTGAGATTTTGCAAGAGATTAAAAAAAACTGTCATCATGTATACTATACTCTCAACATACAAAAATAATTGTCAAAGATAGGCAATGTACAAATCACTATTTATCATCTACATACTCACTGTCAAAATACTGGTATTCCTACCATATCCGTGCAAGCACCTTACTTTTGTGTGCAAGTAGAAAATGATGCTTTCATTGATGTTTTCCTAACTTAAGTAATCATCCCATGAAACCTGAAACAACCTAACTTTCCAATCTGAATATTAGACAACTATGCATTCCAAACCATAATGCAATATCAAAATGCACATAATACCATCTTGTGGAATATTCAGAGATGAACACTTATGAAGAAACAACTGCAACCACATGTTGAACCAATGCTGAAGGAAACAAATGGTGAAAATGGATAAGAATGTCTCCCCCTAAGACCATGCATACTTTTAAAAGCATTCAGACAAGACTATTTCAAGAAGCCTTGAAACCCTATTCCACATTGCTTCATCCTCTTTATGAAGATAGAACAACTAAGTGTTGACTATCCAAACAACTAATATCACCCCTTTGTTCATTCTCAAGAAAAAATTTCTACAACTTGTTGCCATAAACAAGACAATGTTAACACACAATCCTTCATGTAATTAATTTTTTTATAAAGTATTCCAAAACACCAACTAAACTCCAAAGATTTGATTGCAATTTATAATTTTAGGGATACAAGATAAAACATTAAAGCACACCCTACAATCACAAAGATTGATTAGTGAAAAGAAATAAAAGGAAGATCATAGAGACTCCTGAACTGATTAACAACTTTCACACTAGTCACTTCATAGATATTTCCTTGTGTCCTTGAACCAACAATAACTATTTCTCTTGATTTCATTTTAATCTGACACCCACAATCATAAAAAAGAATATATAAATCCTGATCACATATTTATTGTACACTTAACAGATTGTGTTTTAAAACTGCTACATAATAAACATTTGGGAAGAAAATGTTATTACCAAAAACCATTGTTCCTTTTGTCAGAAGTTGTATGTAATCATCATTACTAAACCATACTAAACCAAAATCACCAAATTCAAGTTCAATAAAAATACTTATGTCCCCTATCATATGATGAGAACAACCACTATCTAAGATCCATGTATTTTCAACTTTACCATGTAATTCAGATTGACTAAAGATACCTTCCCATTCTACATTGCTCCTTTTCAGGCATCCAAACCCACTTAATTTTTTTTTGCATAGTTGTCTTAGAAAGACTATTATTTTTCTTCTTGTAGGAAGCTTGTCTAGATCTGCCATATTTAGCTTTTACATTTACATCTAGAAAATCACTTGAATCATTCATGTAACCAAGACCTGACTTGTCTTCATAAGACCTTTGTTTATTCAAAAGGTCTGTAAAATTATCAAATTCCTTTCTAAGATTGTTGATTTTAGTTTATAAGATACGACACTTTTCTTCGTTGAATTCCAATTGCATTCTTGTTATCTTAAGAATTTCAACTTGAAGTTTTAAATCACTAATTTCCTTTTCAACGATTAGAATATCACTTACTAGATTCTTAGTATCTTGCTTGATCTGAGGTTTTTGATATACTAAGTCCTTCAAATTTTGAACTTTTCTTAGAGCAAGTTTCAATTCTTTCTCAAAACCATTCATATCTTTATTATAAGTAGAAGTCTATGCAAGTCTATTTTCTTACAATTCCATTTCATTCATTGTGGCCATAAATACAGTTTCACCCTTGAAATCTATTTTATCATCTTCTAAAATAGACTACTTACCTGATTCTTTATTTGAAATCTTCTATGAATCAACTTCAGCCATGAATAAAGTTTCATCTTCATCACCTAGTGAGTCATCTAAGTCAACATCTGATTCTTCTTTTGTAAAGAGACTCTTCTTCATTTTGAAGTTAAACTTCTTTTTAGGATAAAAAGTCTTTTTCCTATACTACTTTTTTGGTTTTTCATTCTCATTAGACTGATCACTGTAAGGAAATTTAGTTAAAAAGTGTCCAAGCTTGCCACAAGTAAAACATTTAAAGGGAAACTTACCCTTATACTTCTTTTTGATTTTCTTGACAAGAAGAGCTTCTTTTGAATATGATAAATCAGAATCACTGTCATAAAACAAAACTTTATTTTCTGCCTTGAAGGCAGCTTCCTTTCCAGAGGAATTGTTTTTATTGATTCTCAATTCATAGGCAGTCAGAGTGCCTTGTAAATTGTCTAAGGTAAGCTGGTCAAAGTGTTTCTTTTCTTCAAGAGTAGCAACCTTAGCTTCAAATTTAGTTGGTAAAGCTTTGATGACCTTAGTTACAACATAAAATTCTTTTACTTCTTCTCCTAGCCCTTTCATAGCATTGAAAACTTCATCAACTCTCAAGAAGTAATCAACTAATTTTCCATCATCCCTGAATTTTATTTCCTCAAACTGATGTTTTAGAGTAAGGAATTTTGACTATTTAACTTTTTCATTTCCTTGATAGATGGTTTCAAGTTTAACCCAAATTTCCCTAGCAGAACAGCAATGCATGACTTTGATAAAGATATATTTAGTCAATGCACACAAGAGAGCATGTTTTAATCTAGCATTAGTTTCATATTTTTTCTCTTCATCAGTAGTTGTGGGTAATGTAGTCGGTACAATGTACCCAGTTAACACTATGATCCATACATCGAGAACAATAGAAGTTAGATATGTTTCCATTCTAATTTTCGAAAATACATAATTTTTTCCTTCAAATAATGGAGCTCTAGTCATAGATGTCCCTTCATGAGCTTGAAACATTTTAAACAGACTCCAAGACCATAATCAATCTTAGGTTCATTAGACCTAACAAAGGACCCTATGCTCTGATACCACTTGTAGGAAGTGGATTCACTCTGAGAGGGGGGCCTGAATCAAAGTGATACAAATTTTAACTCTTGAAGAACAATTTAAAATTTTTGACCTTTAACATAATATGCCAGATTTTGTTTGAGACTTAACTCAATACAACTTTGTTTGTGCAAGTGAAACTTGAACCTTGACTTCACAATTAAAAAATCATATTAAAAGCACCATATGATATGTTCAATTAAAATTTATGAACAATCTTGTTGTGGTTTACAAAATAGAAGTTAAAGACTCCACAAAATATAACTTTGCTTTACTTTTGACATACTTTTAAACATTCACAAATGCAATATAAGATGCAGATTTCAATTTTGTTTATGAAAGACTTTTAAAGATTAGATTTGCACAATTTACTTTGTATTAAAAACATGAATAAATTTACATTAATATTTTGACCAATCTTAAAGTATTAAAGCATTGACCAACTAAATGAGCACATTAAAATGAAACTAAATGAGAGACAAAATCACATCACATAACAAAAAGATTTCTTGAGTGGAAAAACCCTTGTAGGGTATAAAAAACCACTCGCTAAAATTCATTTTCAATAATAAAAGAACACCAACTCTGTAATAAATATTTGAAGCACCAACTTCATTGGAGCACCAACTCTGTAACAAATTTTTGAAGCACCAACCAACCCCTCAATGTACAAAGTCGCTGTCTAAAATGTAAAACACCATTGACTTTACAACTGTAGTTTATTTCTAGTCCCAAAATCATTAATGAATATAGAAATATAAAAGATATTCAATGATTCCAGCTACAATATGCACTATTCATAATAGTACCGAGATAATTTCACATAAATCTAAATGATATCTTTGTTATAAGAACCAGAGAATTCACAAAATAAAACCCTCTTTCCTCTTCTCAAATATTGCAGATATAACAATGATATGACCAAAAAATGCTTTTTATTTTCCTCATACATTCCCCTCTAAAAAATGGCTTAAAGTGATGTTTATATAGAGCACAAAACAAAATGAAACCCTTGAGCCAAGTGACAACCCTCAAGTTAGGGTTTCATCAAACCGAAACAAATACAGTTGAAATAAAAAAAACATTTTTCTTTTCTAAATATAATCAACTGTAATAATCTTTTTCCTTTTCGAGAAAAATAGAGATCATGAGAGTAAATTTCTTTCATTTTTTACTGCCTAACAAAATGCATTTTTTTTTATTCTTTTCACTTTCCTATTACCTTATTTACTTTCGAAAAATAAATAGAACTTTGTAGAAGATACCTCTCATGGTATTTTGAAACAAAATCCCATAAAATCCTTTATTACCTCTGCTTCCAACTCAAGCAAACACCACCAACCAACTCTCCAAATCTCATAGATCAACATACCTCAAGCTCGTGCCAAGATTCTCCTAAAAAAAATGAAACTATGTTTGCGATGGCAGCTAGGGTTCAAGCTTGCACTGAAAAATATAACAAAGTCTTTTCCCTATTTTCCTTTTCATTGAGTACTCTACAAAAAACAATAATCATTTGGAATCCACAAACCAAATTGTAATCATTTTAAGATCCATCATACACTGACACAATAATGCATTAATGAAAACCAAATCATAAGCCACACGTGTTGTCCAAGTCATCAAGGCAGTCCACACAACATGTCACTGCTAGAGTGAAATCAAAATACCATAATAATTGTTGTTGTCAACTCACATTCACATGAGTTATCAAATCTATCCAAGCATAGTTTCACTGCCAAACACTTTACCAAACACCCGATAAGCCTTCTTTAAATATGCAACAACTAACAAGTAAACTCTAATGAGTATGTTGACTCACATATGCATGGTGAAGACTAAAGTCTTCAAATAAAATGAGAATATTTGACTATCCCAGATTAGTCAAGGCTAGCTTATCATTTAAGATGTGACCTTATAGAGCTCGATACCATGCAAAATGGTAGGCTAAAAACTTGAAGTAAAATATGCACTTGATAATAATAGAGCCGGATAAGCTAACAATAATCTGTCCATAATGCTAAATGTTATAATTTTAGATAGTATGTGTATAAAGGCTTGAACACAATGTAACTTGTGTATTACAAACATTAAAATCTCGAACCCATGTAAAATGTGAAGGGCCAAGTGTATGTCGAAATACACTTTGTATGAAGTGACATCGTAAGTCCAAGTAATACCATTGCATGTTGCCCTTTGTAAGCAGATAAATATGTATATGTATTATTTTGAGTATAGAATGAACTCCATGTAATAAAAATGTTGTGAAGCTATATACAATATCCAACTCATGAATACAAATTTGACTGTGTATCAATAACAGGTATAGCATGAAATATAGCTTGAAAGAGCCATGTATATGTCTGAATAATTCAAGTAAGAACTAAAATTCATCATGCCAAAATGAGTCCCATCTGATTCAATATCAAAATGATATAATGATAAAACATATAAAATGATATCACCTAAAAGCCAATACCATAACCCAACACTTGTATAAGCAAGGTAACATTTATCTATACATGAAGCTCAACATGATTAGTACCACAACATATAACAAATCTGACTGTTAAGCAAAGCCATAATATTGTCCATAGCCAAAGTATTGAATGCCAAAACTGAATAGACCAAGAGTAAGCCCAAACTGAATAAAGAATCATAATGTCAATGCCAAAAATGCTATGAGCCATAATACCAAAGTTCCATAACTGAACCAAGGAATATGCCAAGACCAAAGTGCCATATAATCAGTTTTGACATCAAGGACAAATATGCACAAAGTGAAAGTTAACAAACTTAGGAAATTTTCCCTCACTTGAGCTAAGTGAGGCCACAAATGGGAGACCTTATCCCCAACATGAGTTCTTAACAAATCAATAGAAGTTGAAAGCTTCCAAGTTCATTGGCCTAACAAATATTTGAATATAAAATGGTTAATGAATCAATCTTGCAATCTAAATAGCCTAATATGGGCTTAATTCTTGTGAGCTCAACAACCCAACAAAACTTTGAATCTTAGTGACAAATATATAAATACCATGATTTAATCATCACACTATTCTATGAATATTAAATTATTTATCTAGTCTTAGTAATATCATTCTAAGTAGATTTAATCTACATTATTTATAGATATTAATATATTATTAATCTTTTAATATCACACTATTTAATTGTTAAAAATAAAGAAAGAAATGATAAATGAAATAAATAAGATAAATAGAAAGCACTAATGCAAGATAAATTGGTTGAAGATAAATATTACCATTAGGATGAGAACCATGAGAAAGCACACGGACATCCAAGAGGAGACACAAGATTTTGTAAGGGGAAAAGAAAAAAACCCTATAATATTATGAAGATAACATAAAGCCGAATATTACAAGAAGATAGATAGATAGATAGATAGATAGATAGATAGATAGAGAGAGAGAGAGAGAGAGAGAGAGAGAGAGAGAGAGAGAGCTCAGTCATAAAATTCTTCATGTGTAGAATGAGAGAAGTAGCACAAATGAATAGAGGTGAGAAAGGAGTTGCATAAGTAACTCCTGTGTCTATCAATACCACCTTTCATCTTATGTGGGTGCAATATGTCAAAATCCTCATAAGGAGGAGCCTACACCTAATCCTTAATATTCCTCCAAAGAGGAATTATAAAAATGAGCCATTCTCACACATGTGTGAGAATACTCAAATAAGAAAAAATACTTGTAGGATTATTTTGGAATATTCCTACGAATATTTATTAATAATAAATTAATATATAATCTTCACCTAAGTAAAGATTAATTTGTAACAAATAATTTTATACATCATTTCTATGAAAAAATTATAAATAATTGTGATATTTTTATGGCTAAAATTTACCTTTCACTATTAAACTAGATGATATTTAACATTTTAAAAGTTGAATGTCTTATGAACTTGAATTTAATGAGACTAGATTCTAATTCAATATCACTTTAGGTTTAAATAATTAGTGAACGCAATAATAAAAATGGCTATAAATTTTAATCTTTAAACCAAAAGAATTAATAATATTTAATTAAACCTAAGTTATTGATTTATTTAAAATAGCTTGATAAAATATCATAACAATTATATATATTTATGAAATTTTCAGTATAATTTATAAATTACAAGTAGAAATAAAGACAATAAAGAACTTCAATTTTTTAAAAATAATAAAGTTTTAAATATTTTTAAATTATAGAATAAAATTAAAAATATTCATATTTAAATAAAACACTAATAATTTATATTAAAAATCTAAAAAAACCTTGACATATTCTTTGAACATTAAAACAATAGAAATATTAAGAATGTCTAAAAAAAAGGTTGACAATAACTATATAAAATATATATATATATATATATATATATATATATTATTTTAGACATCTTCAAAATATAAATAGAGAATATTAAAATTATTAATTGAAAATAAGTAGGAGAAACCACTATATATGAATGCATATTATATATTTTGTAAGAAGAAAACTAATAGTTTTATATAATGTTGGTACACAGTTTTAAAATATTTTATGTAGAAAATAAAATATCGAATCGACTTAAGAGGTGGAAGGAAACATCTTCAAAATAAAATAAATTTATAACATGATAAACAAGAATTGATTGAAAGATGGAAAAATAATATTTTTGATTAAGGTAAATTCAAGAAGAGGCTGTACTTGTTACAAAACAGTCATAAAAGAAAAAAGGAAACAAAAAAACTAGGAGAACATAAAAGCCAACAAAGATTTTGATCAGAGCCAAGAATAAAGAAAGAGTTTTGGAAGGATCCAAAACTAATGTAGACATGCACAATCAACATTATTGATTAAACATCATAGTTGATCATTTTCTTCTCAATTAAATGATTTAATTATCTCCTAAAGTTTCATGATTTAATTAAATCCCATGTATTTAATTAAATGGCTAATATTCATTTTCCTCTCATTTGATTTAAAATAAATCCAAAAATGAAAATCAAATGTCACACCACCTAATTACTAGCTTAATTATTCAAAATCCCTAATTAATGCTAAGACTAACCCATGTCCCATCCACTTGCACAATAAATCATTTTGATTTATTAAAACCCCTATTTTCCTCAGAAGGCATATGCCCTCATTAACTCCCCTTGTTTTATGTTTTCCAAACAAAATTCCCCCCAAATCCCTCAACCATATTCATTTATTGCCATTTTCAAATTTGAAATGGGCACATTGGCCAAAACTTGCACAATCATGGGCCAATCACATTGTGACAAGTGGCTCTCTCCTATTTGTTGGGTTTTAGTCCCACATATCTCAATCTTGGCACCTCCTCTGTCAATCTTTCCTATAAATTCTATATGTTTTCTCTCATTTTTCATCTACATTTGAAACATTCTCACTATAGGCAACTTGAGTTCACTTTGCATCTCATTGTCTATCATCTTCATTCAAGCTTATCAAGGATTGGGAAAGGGCTCCTTCACATACCAAAGGTGCACCAATCCACTATGGAATATGAATGATTCATGTTTTAGCATTTTTTTCATTAGTTCCATTGTTTAACATGATTCTATATTTCATAGGGATGTTGAGTTTGTTGATTTAAACTGACTTATGCTAACAACATGAACTAGTTTAAGTCTCTCATGCAGATTTTCATGTCCACAACTAGAAATAACCAAACAAGGAGGTTTTAATCCAAACTTCAAAAAAGGCCTTAGAGTAGGAGTTGGGAGGGATTGAAGACACCAATCAATATCAAGCAATCTTCCAATCACATCAAAAAAATTTCTCTTCAAATTGTAAGATGCACCCTCCAACCTAAAGATCTTAGCATAAAAATTCTCTTTACTAATAATCGCGGGATGCAACTTAGTAATAAGAGTAACATGCCCAACATCTAGCTTCCTTTCTATCCCTAATATAAGACCTTTACCAACCATAACATGGGAGGCCAAAGTCGCAATAGACTGAACAAGAGTTTCACCATTTTAGGTAGTCAATGTAGTATTCAAATCTTTATCATGATGAGACTAGCGCTATACAATAGGTTGATGCTACTGAGCAGTTTCATAATGAAGTTCTTGATTCTAAGATCTACATTTAGAGGAAAGATATTAAATTTTGGGTAGCACAAAACTAGACTCAATCAAGAAACAAAATATTGCAAAGAGAAAGTTGAATCTATTTTTAGTGACCTTATCTAAGGTAATAAAATGACCAACATTTTTTTTAATTTTTTTAAATTTTTTTAGACTACAGGAATCGGGTAGCACGACCCCCTATAAACTATAGTGCACCTGGTAAAATTTTTAACGTGACTGGCAGCACCGGCACGACATGCCCTTTGGTACCACGAGGGTGGGGGAGACTAGACCTCATGACCAATCTCCTGCAACAAGAAAGATTTAGCCAACCGAACTAGGGCCCCAACCTCATAAAATGACCAACATTAGCATTATCTTGAAGAATATTTTTCTCCCAAAATTCTAAAGGAAGCTTAGGGAGACACACCCAAATAGGTCGTAAGTTAAGCTTTGTAATGTCAAAGCCAGTAGACCGGCTTTGAAGCTCAAGAAATAGCTTACCGAAAAACCAAGGGCCATCATGAGAAATGTGAGTGTAGTCCTCAAAGGAACGAAATAAAAAAGGAAAAAAAACATTCATTTGGAGAAGAGGAAATTTGACCTAATATCAAATGGGGTACATTGATGATTAAAAATAAATGAAAGAGTGGGGTATGTGCAGGAAGATAATGGAAAAAACAAGCCTTTAAGTGATGATGAAAATTCAAAAAATTAGAGTTAGACAACTTGACGTAAAAATTTGAATAATTTATGTATATTAATTTAAAAATATGTAAGGATAGAATCTATATCAAATTGAATGTAGTTTCTAAACTGCTAGGTTTATTTAAAAAAAAAATTATTTGTTGAAAATTTGAAATTTCAATGTAGTAGTACTTAAGTTTTAGGAAAAATATAAGAAGTAGGTGTTTTTCTGACTACCCTAACCACAATAAAATGATAATATATGACTCATGTCCCGATGTGATGCATATTTTTTTTTATAATTTTTTTCAAGTAAATAATTAATTACAAATTTTTTATTACAACTTTAAAAAAAATTAAAAACTGATGTGTTTGACCACCTTCATTAAATTAATTTTTTTTTATTAATCCTCTAGTATATGAAGCATATAATGTGACACATGTTCCGGATTAAAAAAAATGTGGTACCGTTTGAAAGCTATAGAAGTTTTTCAGTCAACCTATCAAGCAAGACTTTAGTCATAATTGAAATAGAAAATGTATAATAATAATTTATTAAATTGAAAGTAAAGCATACTTTATATTGGTGGGAAGCATACTTTATATTGCTAGAAAGCTAAGAATCTCCTTTAAAAATCTTTTTCATTTTATCAATTTTAGGTAAAAAAATTTGGTCAGCCACATGGACCATCATATCACTTACATATCACCATTTTTGGCTCATCATGATCCCACACATACCTAGTGGTGTGGAGAAAATTACTACCAATGTTGATGGCTAGAAATATATGGAGGAGGTGTTTGACAAAAAAATTTCCTTCTGGGTGGTAGTGGAGATGGAGTGAATGGTGGCAATGCTATTTCATGTGGTGGGTGAAATATTTCTAGTGACTAAGGCCCTACTTTTATGCTAGAATTGTATTTATGGTTTTTTTTTTTAACTTTGTACTGATATGACAATTGATAATTATTTCCATTTTTTCAATCATGGTTTTTTTATTTTGTGATTTTTCTCCCTTTTTTTGACTACATATCTACTCATTTTATACTTACCATTCTGTTTAATTTTAGGGTGTGATGCCATTCTACCAATTTTATTATAATACAATATATTCATCAAAAATAATCTAAAATCTAGTTTTTGCATGACATAATGTAACAACTCACTATAATTTGAGAAATTATAAGAGAACAGGATTCAAAACTAAATTTGTGTTGTGATTTCCTTGTAGTGAAAGAAGTTCTGAAAATATATTTATTAATAGACATAATGATATAATAAGTGATGGATTTCAATTTTAAAACACATTAAATTAATGAAAAAAACAGAAACAAATTACTTCAAAAAGAATAAAATTTGCATGTACCATCCATTTTTATTCACCCTTGTCTTTATTTTCTTCTTATCCTTTCCTTCTCTTTCATTCTTAAATTTTCTTACTTATTTTTATCAATTAATATTTCTTTTGTTTCTCACTTATCCAAAAAAATATTCTAAATGTCAATTTACAATGACATAACCCATTTAATAGGTTTGAATCATCTAAGTGTAAATAAACTATGTTTTATTACCTATTCCATTAAATATAAAATTTTAAAAAATCAAATTGATTTTTTTGATCAAGTACTAAGAGTTTTGATTAAAAAGAAGGAAATAATCCTACATTAATATATATAGTTTTCTCCTTAATTTTCTAGACAAATAAATTTAGTATTGTCTTTACATTTCCAAGACATCTTTTATAGTAAACGATACTATTTGTTTAAATATAACTCTCGAGAAGTTCTATTTCACATTTCTTTAGGTAAGGAAAAGGCTTAGTGCAGTATCCATTAAAACACCGAAAGTATCCATTAAAACACCAAAGTACAAGAATTCTAGGTATTTAGCACTTTGCTCGCAAAAACTTAGTTACTTTGTCTTTCAACCATACGGATTAACGATTGACAGGTGGGGAAGAATGGCGAAAACATACATTTTCCATATACACATTTTTTGAATGATGAAACTATTCTAAATCCATTATAATGTACGTCTACCATCCAGCATAATTAAGCATAATTATATGATATCATATAATGCTATATCCAAATCTAAATAACATATATCAGCACATAAACTAAACTTTTAATGGATCGGTTATGAAGTTACAACTTGTCTAGTATAATCTATAGGTGTCGAGAGCTTAGAACTGAATTATCGCCTCAAAACTCTTCTACAGAAGAACAATATCTTTTTAGTTTATGTTTTCGGTAATATGTGAATTCCACATTCATCTTCTGTAGTTTTAATACGCTTTTCAAAAGTTGATTATAGCATATACATTTTGAAAAAAAAATCAACGAGCTTTGGTATATACCTTCCCAGGTATGTGTTGTTTAATAATTCCTTTGAACGCTCAGTATATACAATATCGTTAACTTCCTTTAAGTATTGCTGACCACCATCTTTAAAAATTTGACTAATATAGAGTGCTGACCAGTGGGAACATCGAGTTTGTAGAGTATTAAGGAGCAGATAAAAAATATAACTAATAGCAGAATAAATAGATAGATTGTGAACACACAACAAAATAGCATAACATGAGTTTTAACTTGGTTCACCATAAAATGGCTACGTCCACCAGGAAAGTAGGGAAACACTCTTATTAATCCAATGATACAATACACCAATACATAGACTATACACATATATTTATCCACTCATATTCAACTACGAACTGAAGAGTTGGGACAAGATGAAGGGTCGAATGACCGTTGGGCTTCACATCCCAACAATCTCCCCCGTGAAGTCCAACTAGTACAACCATGCATTGCACGACATCCCCTGCATTTCCCCTTTGAACTCAAACTACAACCAGGCCCATTGAAGATTTTAACTTTGACAAACTTTGCTCACGAACACTTTGAATTAATTGTCTCCAAAACCGATCAGAAGCAAATGCATCTTTCCCTACAACTTTTCTAGGTGCAAACTCACCTATAAATTCATAATCAAGAACACCATCATCAACTGTACTTCCACACAATACTACCATTGACACCAAGTTTCTGCCTTGTTCATTTTTCACAGTAGTTACTCTGGCACCACCAATTTCTTCTACCGAAATAAAATCTGGCATCTCGAATGCTCTATAGTCCCATGAAGCAAGAGCTTCATCCTCCACATTCCTTTCACCATAAAGCTCCAAGATTCTTTTATGCAAGCTTTCAGCCAAGCCTAATCGCTGAACCTGGTAAGAGGAATGCCCGTACAATGACTCGCCACCTCTTCTTTCATCAATTTTGCTGCAATTGAAGAATGTTTCTTTTCAAGGAAATCAATCCCATTATCTCCTGCAGTAAGAACTACTTGTTAGTATGCCTTAAGATAATGCATCTTTGCTTTCTTAGCTTCCTCTAGTGGATTGTAGATCCAAGTACTTGTATCTCGTCTTTCAACTTTCTCAGACTTGCTAAAGAAAGTTGAATGCATGGTCATGCTAGGCTTCCTTTTAGATGAGAGAGTTGTCATCCATTCATCTTGTTTGGGTGCAATATCACTGTCCCCTAGTAATTCATCATCTTTGTCTTCCCCCGGTTTGGCAAGCATATGGCGACCATTCTCCACCATTGTTTCTTGAAATAAAGGTGTTCTATCTTTTGTGTTTGGTGCCTCAACAACTACGTCTTTTTTCGATGACCCAACACCATCATCTTGTGCTGGCGCACCACCATTCTCGACTACGTCATCCCTGGCAAGATCAGCTATTGTAGTTTCATCACCATTCTCGTACCCTCCATTATCTGCCATATCAGACAAAACATGGTTATGTGCCTCCACCGATTCCACTTCTTGGCGAGGTACCTCTTGAACTTTTGCAACAGGGTCAATCATCATGACGCTCTTCTCAAAGAAATTCTCATCCCCAACTTCTTGATTCTACAATTCTACTTCAATAGATGGCATATCTTCATCCATTGGAGTGGCTTCTACAATAGATTGTGGAACCAAGGGAGTTCCATCTATTTCCATCAACAAAATTCCCCATTCAACAACAGCAACAATTGTTTCTTCACGAGGCACTACTTGCGCTTTTAACTTCTTATTTGCGGAATTGTGATCATAATTCCTCATCCTACGTTTCATGGAATTCCTCACTTCTTCTTGCTCCTTTGGAAGATCAAACGTGACCCTCTTGTTACCTTTCATTGATTTCACCTTCGGAGATTGATTCCTTTTGTGCGAATTCTCAAGACCTTGCTTGCCCATGTGACCAAGCCTCTTGAACCAAGGATTTGTGTCACTATCCACCATTGCTATCACAGCTCCCACCTCATTGTGACTCTCCAACACATATAAAGTGTTTAATTTGCTTCCTTTTGCAATCACTCGGGCTCCTTTTGTCACCTTCCATTGACTTGGTTCAAAAGTGACTCCACATCCTTGAGAACTCAATTGCCCAACTGAAATTGAATTATGTTTCAGTTGAGGGACATACCTGACATTCCTCAACAACCAAATGTTTTTATTTGATAGTTTCAACAAAACATCTCCTATGCCAACAACATCAAGAGATTTATTATCTTCAAGAAGGACTTTACCAAAAACACTATTTTGAAAGGTTTTGAAAAATTCCCTACATGAAGTAACATGAAATGAAGCTCCCATATCTAACACCCAACCATTCGCTTCAATTTCTTATTTGGTTAAAATAAGTACACTCTCTTCCATATCTACTCCTTGGCTCTAACCAAGCTCTGATACCAATTGTAGAGTATTAAGGAGTAGATAAAAAACATAACTAACAACAGAATAAATAAATAGATTGTGAACACCCAACAAAATAACATACACGAGTTTTAATGTGGTTCACCATAAAATGGCTACATCCATCAGGAAAGTAGGGAAACACACTTATTAATCCAATGATACAATACACTAATACATAGACTATACACATATATTTATCCACTCATATTCAACTACGAACTGAAGAGTTGGGAGAAGGTCGAATGACCGTTGGGCTTCACATCCCAATAGAGTTAAGATCCTATTTTCTAGACATAATTTATTATATGTTTGTATTCAATTGCTCGAGAGAAGAGAAGAATCTCATTGATGGTATTTTTCTATTAAAGTTGTTTCTAATGATTATAGCTATTCAGTGATTTTGACCAGTCTCAAATTCCATAGTTGTTATCCATAGATTCATGGAATATACACTTTAATTAGAGAATTGTAATATATTTTAGATGTGTTGACAATGATGAAGTGAATAAGGGCCTCATGAAAATAAAAAGTGCTACTAACTACAAATAATTTCTTATTCTGTTTGTGTTATATAAAACAAACAACACATGCATCCCCCACTACTTTCAGAAAAGTGAATTTAGTATCTACTGTTACTCACATTTAGTGTTATATAATCCCTTGCATGTTGGACCTACCTGCTTGCTATCTCGAGTTACCACTTTTGAAAAGTAAGATTCCATTCATTTGATAAAAAAACAAGTTTTAGGTTTTCTAACATAAGCCTAACAATTGCATTACTACTTATATTTTGAATACTAACAACATATTAACCATTCCATACAAAGAGCCTAACTCTCGTGATATGTAAAAGGGACCTAAGACAAAGTGGCAAGGTAATAAAATAGAATAGTCAAATAACGAACAATACAAATTTGGGGAATTAAGCATGACCCGACTTAAATAAACTAGGCTAATATATTAATTAGAAAAATGTTTGTATGGTCCCCTTCATCTGTTGATTGGATTGAGCTGAATTTTGAGAGTTGTTCAAAAATTAATCCAAGGGTTGTAGTAGTGGGGGGTTTGCTTAGAGACCATAAGGGGAAAATGATAGAAGCATATGCTAAATGTTTGTGATTTTCTACTAGCAATAAGGCTTAAGCAACAACTGTTTGGAGGGAAATAAAGAGACTAAAATAACTAGGGTTCAAAAATGTCATCATCGAAGGATACTCCAAGGTCACCTACATGTTTGAGCAGCTGCATTATATCCTAGTTGTTGCAAAACATTGTTTGATTACATCATAGATTTCAAGAGCTCTCTTATTTCCTTATGTGATTCACTAATGGAAGGTGACTTAGGAAGCTCACTAATTAAAGCATATCCAATTTGTGTCATCATAACCTTAACAAGCTTGTGCTTATTTGCATGATCTCGTAGTGAAGAGAAGTTGAATATCACTCCTCCATATTCATCTAAGGAAGCCCCATTACTTGTGTCAATGTTCAAATTTTTTTGCACCATGATATCCTCCCTAGGAGGAAAGTTTTTAGGACAACTAAAAACAATATGTTCATGACATTCAAGGATTGGTTGTTCGAAAACGACTTCATTTCATGCAAGGGAGTTATGAATGGTTGGAATGTCTTGTTTAATAAGGTTTTCCCTAGGGGAAGAGAAACACATAATAGTCTCATCAATCATAGTACTAGCTTCACAACTAGGAGAGGAATATATGTGATTGGCATGTTTATCTATGTTTTCATCTTCTTTCACTAGGGAATTCTCACAAGAAAGGGGTGAATGGATGCTAGGTAAAGTGATGTTTACGTTCATGTGTCTATAATCTAATTCTCTTGTGCTATAATATCTTCCCAATGGGGATGAGGAGAAGGACAAACAAGACCTCCATGATTCTCAACGATTGTATCTTCTTTCACCCAAATACCTTCGTCACTAATAGGAGAGGTATCCAGAGAAGAAAAAACATGATCATCATGGTTATATATTCTTGCGTTCTCTTCTTTCACAATATTCCCACAAATAGGAGAGATAAGAGGTGGGTTAGGTTTAATGCAAGCATCACTATTTTCAATATCTTGTGCTAAGAGACTCTCATAACTAGGAAATACATTTAATGAATGACTAACATGCTTATTAACTAACTTTTTCTTTCTAAAGTTGGGAAAGATAGATACCAAAATTTGTGAAAAGTAATCTATGCAAACTCAATACACAATGTAAAGGCCTGAAATGAAATGTGAAGATGCAATTTTCAGATTTCAAACAGGGTAATTTAGTGATTACACTATGTAATGAAATGTTGTGAGTGAAAATTTGGAATGAAGAAATGCATAAAATGAGCCACTTTAAGCTAGACATGTAAAATACATGGAACAAAAGGTCAACCCACTGAAATAGATAACCAATGACTGCAAATAGGAGCACATAAAAGCAATTTCAAACCCTAGAAATTGGAAATTCAAAGTCAATAGGGACTAAGATGCCAGTAAGGATGTCTTGGTCCTACTGATGGAATTCAGTTGTTCGAGGGGCTGGAATAGAAAGCAAGCAACAAAGATAGGATTCCTAGCCAAAAACCCACAAAGGGACTAAGATGCCAAGAATGGTATTTTTGTCCTAGTAGAGGTTTTTTTTTTTTTAAAATAGAAAATTTTGAGTTGTTAATAGTGTTCCTAGATTGCCTACATAGGGACTTGATGTTGGGAAACAAAAATCTATGCAAATGGATGCAAGAAAAAGTGACTAATGACAAGTAATTGGATTTAAATTTTAATGCAATTTTTTTCAATATTGAATGAAATAACATGTTTCTAAATGCAAATAGGATGATTAGCAATGCAATTTTAAGTTTTTCAAAGAGATAAAATGGTGGAAGAATTCAAAAATGCAATCTATATGCACTTTAATGTATGTAAATATGAGAAACCATAGATTCACTTTCACCAAATATGAGAAACCCTAGATGCACTTTCACTAATTTGCAAGATGCAATCCAAGAATGAAGGTAACCTAGATCTAGGATTTTAGTTGACTCCAAATCAGAAAATGAATGCTCTAAGATGTCAGGTTCACCAAAATGAACAATAAGAAAAATGGGTGATGTTGTTGCACCACTATTATCCTATTTTGATTCAATAATGTCCTAGGAATCCAAATTGGATTGACTATCAACCTCAAAGGTGAGTCAATTCTCAACAAGGAAGACCTAGGATGGGTTCTTTTAGGCTTTAAGGGGTTCACCACCAAGAAAAAGTTTGGAGAAGAAAAATAAGCATTCAACACACAAAAACTAGCAATGCAAGCTAAATGAAGGATGTAAATGATGAAATTATGCAATAACAAATTAGGATATGTGTACTTGGGAAGTCTAGAAATGTGATGAGGATTCTAGAAATGTAAAGAAGATGTCAAAATATGCTATGAAGGACTAGGACACCCTTACTATCTTATTAGTATTGCTATTGTTTTTCGGGGTAGATGCAAAATCTTCAGATCCCAAAACAAGATCCGAAAGGCTCTCTACAAAATTCCACTTGGATGACTAAGATGACCTTGCTACCATCTTATTAGTCCTGATCTATATTTATGAAATCTCTAAAAGTGATCTTGGGTCTTGATGTTTGTACTTCTTTCTTCTCTGATCTCAGGTTTTGAAACTTTCAGATCTAGCTTATAGGTGAGTTTTTGTGAAGATGAAAAATTTGTAATGCATCTTTAAAACTTTTTATCTTTGTACTTCAAATGATCTTCAACTCTCCAACATAAATCTAGAAACACAAGCATGTAAGAGAGGGAAAACTTGTTGATTGTTAGTGAATGGGTGTTTCCCTTGGTCAAACCTATTGGTAATTAAACCTTGAAGTGAAATGAAATGGAGGAAAATGATGAATGAACAACACGCAATTTTATAGCTCACCAAACCCTTTATGTAAAATCTACAAACTTGTGTTAAATGGCTAGCTTGGAAATATATCTTGAATCAAATAAATTATTGATAGAAATGGACTTGAATTGCTTGCTTGAATAAAAACCCTACATCACAAATGTTAGCACAAAAACACACATGACGCAAGAAGATCCTTGATATGATGCTTGAATCTTGATGTTGGCTCCAAATGCTTGATGAATTTCTCTTGAATTCTCTATAATGATCTCTTGAAATTGCTAGGATTCGTGGATTTATTCTTGGATATGAAAATGACTAGAAGATCCTTGTATTTATACTTATTGAACCATAAATTTTATGTTTTGGGTTAAAGGATGGGTCCTCTAAGGTTTTCTATGGATTTCACCTAGAAGGAAAGGGGTTTCCTTTATGAACATAAAACTTGGGATTCATTCAACATTAGGGTTGGATATGATTGAAATTCCTATATGAATTATTCTAAATGCTTTAAGATTATAAATGAAACTAAATATTGAACAATAAACTAATGAAATCTACATTGTTTGAAAACACATAATGTTATGCAAGAAGGATGAAATCAAGATTATACAAGGCAAGATAACATAATAGATCAAACAAGAGCACCTATAAAATGATAAAGATTCGAACCTAGGTTGTAGAAGCCTCTAGAAATCTGAAAAAATTGACTTTTATGCCCATTGGGACACTAACACCAAGCTGGGAAACCTAGTCCCAATTCTGCTAAATTGCTTCAGGCTTTGTTCTAGCCAACTAGGTACTCAAATCCACCAAAATTTTTGACAGAATCCTAAAGCGGGACAAGGAAACCACTTTTCATGATTTAGTCCCTTTCATCTTTTTGAGAAATCTAAAAGTGGAATTAGAGGTCTACAGTCTACACTCTGCTTCTTCACTAAAATCTGGGTCCAGATTCACAAAATCACCTTAAAAATGAAGATAGAGACAAAATGGAAGATGAAATCACTTTGAAAACAAGTCTTTAGGCATGATTTGGTGGCTAGTTGCACCTACTCAACCTAGATTTCTCCATGATTCTCCATAGGCATCCATGATCAACCCTTTGCAATATGAGAGCTTGAGTGTGAAGTGAGCTTGAAGTCCTGGAAAAGACCTAGCTTGTTGTCTTAAGCTTCAACTTTGCTGTAGAAAGAGAGATGAATCTTCTTGTGGAAGATGTTCAACACTTTTTTCTTGAGGTTGCTTTGTGAAAATGACTAAAGGATTAAGAGAGAGTGAAAAAAACCCTAAAAAAAAGTTTTTATAAGCAACAATATCTAATTGTTTGTTATTTTGGTCGAAGAGGCCAATACCCATCAATAATTTTTAGCAAGTCGGATATTTTCCTGCTCAAAAATGTAAATAACCCTAAAAAGGACTAGGTTCCCACCTTGCGCAACCGAGTCCCACTAGGATTTTTTGAGGTGGAATCTATGAATTTTGAGTGATTTTGGTGTTGTTTGTCGTGACTTCTATGATTCCTTTAGGTAAAATAGGCCTCAAAGACAAAAAGAACAAGTCTTACGGGCCTATAAATACTATTTTTGGAGGGTGATTGATGTAAGGGTACCTAAATTAGGCTCCAAATTGTTCTTTTCTTCAAAGGTATACAATTTTTTGTGACACATTTATCCCCCACTTTAGCGCCTGTATAAGTATATGTACATATGTAAGCTAAATGACTCTAAAAAATGCACTTTTTTTCATAAAAGGATACTCATTAAAAGTTGGGAGAATGAATCCCCTAGTGTAGTTATCTACAAAACTACAACGTTAGGAACCACATCGTACAACATAAATTCGTTAGTGGTCAAAAAATCCTCTTATGTAATTCCTAGAAATCAAATTTGAGGGTAGATGTATGCCACCCCTTGATTTAGTTTGCTTTACGAAGGTGGAATCAAGGTAGCAATCTAGCTACATCGAATAAGGACACACATACCAAAGGGAATTTCTACATACCATGCTAGATAATGATAGGTGAGTGATGAGGTAGGGCGTGGAAACATGATTATGACGCAATAAATGACATCAAAAATGGAGTTCACCAGGGATAACTTTAAGAAACCTCTCCCTCAGCAAAGGTGTAAAATCCTTGCGAATCTTTCCTTTTATTTGAAACATATATTAATTTTCCTTGGCGAATCTTATGCACATTATTCAAAAATTTGTAAAATCCTGGCGAATCTTTCCTTTTATTTGAAACATATATTAATTTTCCTTGGCGAATCTTATGCACATTATTCAAAAATTTGTAAAATCCCGGTGAATCTTAATGGATAATTGGTAAAAAAAAAAAATCACATTGGCGAATCCTAGTGAATAATCACTAAAATGGTTCATTAAAATGGCGAATCTCTCCTTTAAAAATTTGCATAGTTGGTCGGCACAATTTCCTCATATTTTTTTCCTTTTTGTAATATTGAAGTAGGGGCCTGAGGATGGAAGCCACCGATGGGGTCAAGGGGCAGTGCCCCTTGTGGGGGTTAAGGGAGAAAATCCCCCTTATGGGGGTCGAGGGGGCAATGCCCCCTCACAGGGTCCGGGGAATCAACTTGCAGCCAAAAAACAAATTTCGGGCCTCAACAACCCTTTTAAAAGGCATGTGTGTATTAGGCCGCGGAATCAACCTGTAGTCATTAGATTAAAAAGTTAAGCAATGATTTGATGCTGATAATTAAAAGCCATATTCAAGGCTAAAATATTTGTAAAATTAAATGGTCATTTATTATTGTGGCGATATTTCCCTAAAATCAATGGTAGGAGTATAATATTATTGGCGAATATAATCGATAGTTGTGATTATAGTATAAATTGTTGGCGAATCAGTTTCAATGATGGGTCATTTAAAATATAATACATAGGCTAATCAATCGAGACAAAAAAAATTTGTTGTAAAAACCTGGTGATTCAACATCGCTTTTATCTTGTACTATTCACCATTTTTGGAGGTCCCGATTTCATTAATTCGCCAATTGGAAAAAACTCGCCACTAAATTTTTTCTTGGAGTTCACTAGCACTTGGTATGTTATTTTGAATGAAGAGCACACTAATAGGTCTAAGATGGTAAAAATATAAATGTTCTTATATGAAAATAAGAAAGAGTAAAAAGAATGAAAATGGAGTAAATTGTCACTTAGTTGTTCATTTACCTTTTGTAGCTTGATAGTGATGAGGAGATAGTGAAAGATGTCAAGAACATGTGATTTCACACTTGCGAGATTGGATGGGCTACGAGACCAGGTGTCCAGCGATGAGCGACACCACGAGGTGAGTCGATTTTGTCACCTTAGTATTGTGAGTTTTCAATTATGGAATAATTGATATGCATATTTAGGTTAACTTAGGATCTTGGACTTTTTTTTCCCAAAGTGTCCCTTTTTTTCACAAAGTGTCCCTTTTGTTTGCAAACTGTCCCTTTTGTTTGCAACGTGTCCCACTTTTTTTGTGAAGTTTCATGTTTCTTTGTGAAGTGTCCCAAAATGGTTCTGAAGTGTCTAGGGCCTTATAGAAAGCAGACTAGAACAACATTAGCAAACTTGCATGATGAATTCTAGAAAAAAATTCAAATATTTGATTATTTTAATATGTATCCACCTGATCTTGTCAACGTCTGGGTTGGAGACAAATGAGATTTATGGGATACCTAGCCCCCACTTTGTTAGCGGTGGACACAAGGCACCTATAGGAGGTAGGTATTTATTGGGCGTACCTCATGCACCCAATGAGGTACCATGATGCTATGTTGATGGAATTATGTGAGAAGTGGAATGTAGATACATGCATATTTCACCTTCCTACTGGAGAGATGACCATGACACTAGAGGACATGTATTAGATACTCTGAGTTCCCATTTGGGTGGAGTGGGTGCACCTCCAAAGGGGTTATAACTTTAACAAGAAGCAAGCAGATATCTAGTACTTTCTTGATGGACCAATTGATGATGATAGGGTGACAGGATGGATTGACTTGGCACTACTACTTTATTCACAAGTGCCAGTGGTGATACGAATTATGATGCATACAGTCACATTGGTACTCTTCCCAGATGAATCTGCAACACACCTAGAGGGTAGGCTAGTTAACCTGGTATGAGGGATGACAGAGCACAAGACAGTGTATGCATGGGGATGTTTCATCATTCCACACTTATATTATGATTTATGGCGGTTTGTATTCTAAGAGCTAGATATCATGGTGCAATGTACACTTCTAAAGGTTTGGTTCTTGGAGCATATCACTTGCAATAGGCCTACTAGCTTCCCATGTACTACAATAGTGGCGTATCCTTGGGCCTTTATCTATCCTCTTTGATGATTATGGCAGTATGTAGATTTATACTTTTGGAGGGTGAGGTTCCATCAACTGGAGGAGGATGAGATCTTGTGGAGACCTTATCAACATGTACTATAGTGGCCAGACCATACGAGACAGATGGGGAGACTTCAGTTGGATAGATTTTTGGTTGGTTGACATGATCACATAGTGTGTCCCTTATACTATGAACAAGTCATGAGGTAGTTTGGACAGATTCAAAGACCACCCAGAGAATGGCCATTTTTTAGGAGGTGAGTTCAGAGTGCCCAAAGACCTAGTAACACAACATGGTTTATGCTAGAAGACATCATTCAGAGTGACTGATTATTTTGATTATGATATGTCGCCAGTCTCTGATGTAGATGAT
The DNA here is from genome assembly GCA_007115665.2 of Sequoiadendron giganteum. NCBI lineage: Eukaryota > Viridiplantae > Streptophyta > Pinopsida > Cupressales > Cupressaceae > Sequoiadendron > Sequoiadendron giganteum. The sequence goes on from CM021100.1 coordinate 346,345,725, forward strand.
GTCGATGCCACTTGGGATCATGAGGAGTGGTGAATAGCATCACAATCAACTCCTATATTTCCTATTGATGAGCTTGTAGGGGATGTAGGACCCGTACTAGATGAGGGAGATGAGAGAGAGGATAGAATCGAGGAGACACGCTACAAGGCTACAAAAATATTTACCAACATTATTGATGAGGATTATGATGAGGACACAGATCCAAATTATGATGGAGAGGAGGGAGAGGAGGAGAATCACGATCAAGATTAGGAGGAGGATGCAGATGAGGAGCCATCCCTGAGGGAGAGTGATGATGTAGTGGATGATGACCGATATGAGTGGGGAGAGACTGCTCTCATTCATATGACTATATTGCGACCAAAAATAGTAGCAGGAACCAGTACTCATAGCTGAGGAGAGGCTAGCATAAAATCTATGCCCCCTACATAGGATGATGTTGACATCACTCATCCCACCAAAGATATAGCTGATGTTATTTAAGTTTGAATGATGTACTTTCTACTGTGATGTATTACTTTATGCATATATATATATATATATCATGATGTGTACTAATTATATTTTATTTCCATCTTGAAGGGCCCATATAGGATTTGTGAGATCTCTATAGTAAGGCCACTGTGGAGATAGTTCCATTGTATTTTGATGAGGAGGAGATGGACTCAAATTATGTGCCCCCACCTATTGTGGAGAAAGATCTAGAGTCACTAATACCCTTCACGAGACTACGAGTAGCATACAAGTGCATGAGGAGAGAGGTCCACTAAGCTAGGACTCCATTAGAGGCATAGTCATTGTGGAATCCAATAGAGGTTGAGAGACTAGAGAGAGAGGTGGCACGACTAGAGACATACTTGGATAAAATAGCAAGAGAGCGTCAGGTGGTACTTGTGTGGATGGAGAGGATGGAATTCACGATTAGATTCAGTAGATCATTATCACGATCACACACAACTATATACCAATGTTTGGATACTAATGCAAAATGAGTAGCAAATCCTAAGGGATATGGTAATCATAGTCCTTAGTGGCATTGTATATTTGGATGACATGTACATAAATTATATATATATATATATATACATGCATTTCGATGTTATATGTGTTGGTTTAATTTGTGAATGTTAAATGAGAATGTGATTAATTATATAGCCTTTGTAAGATTATTTAATTAAATACTACATGATTTAACAAAATTAATGTGATTTGATTGCTATGCCAGGTTCACCAAAATGAACCACAAATTTTATGTTTTGGTATAAAGGATGGGTCCGCTAAGGATTTCTAGGGTTTTCACCTAGAAGGAAAGGGGTTTCCCTTGTGAACATAAAACTTGGCATTCATTCAACATTAGGGTTGGATATGATTGAAATTCCTATATGAAGTATTAATGCTATAAGTTGATAAATGAAACTAAGTATTGAACAAAAAACTAATGACTTCTACATTGTTTGCAAACACATAATGTTATGCAAGAAGGATGAAATAAAGACTATACAAGGCAAGATAATATAACATATCAAACAATTTCACCTATAAACTGATGACGATTAGAATTTAGGTTGCAGAAGCCTTTATAAATATGAAAAATCTAACTTTTATGCCAAGTTGGGCGACCTAGTCCCTGTTTTGGTAAATTGCTCTAGGCTTCATTCCGGCCAACTGGGTACTCAAATCAACCAAAATTTTTGGTAGAATATTGGAGTAGGAATAGGTCACCACTATTGGTGAACTAGTCCCTTTTAGCTCTTCGATAAATCTAAAAGTGGAGTCAGAGGTCTACAGTCTACACATTGCTTCTTCATTGAAATATGACTCCAAATCAACAAAATCACCTTAGGTCTAAAGATAGAAAGAAAATGGAAGATGGAATCACTTTGAAAACAAGTCCTTAGGTGTGATTTGGTGGCTAGTTGCACCTCCTCAACCTAGATTTCTCCATGATTATCCATAGGCATCCATGATCAACCCTTTGCAATGTGATATCTTGAGTGTGAAGTGAGCTTGAAGACCTACAAAATCCCTAGCTTGCTGCCCTAAGATTCAATTTTGTTGTAGAAAGAGAGATGAATCTTCTTGTGGAAGATGTTCAACACTTTTTTCTTGAGGTTTCTAGTTGTCGCCCACAAAAGGATATAAAAGTCATGGAAAATCCTAACCTAGGAATTGGACATTTCAGTAGGTGACTAACATCTTCTTATGGTCTTTCATTTACATTGTGAAACCAGGGAACGTATACTTGAAATGGAGCGACACTATATGTGCACTTAGAACCAATTTTAGCCACACTTTACTAGAAATAAATGTTTGAAAGGAATTCTACTTCTGATGCAGGAACGTAAGGCAAAATCTTCTCAACTTAAGCATAACTTAACTAAAGCATAAATCCTGACAACTATTACTGAGAAACAAACTATGAAATGGTCTTATGCTGCAGGAACAAACATGGGGATGGATTCCTTATGCTACAGGAACAATATAAGACTGATAAACAATAGGAAATAAACAACTAACTACAGATACTCACTAAGTGGGCCCCCTTATCAAGAATCAACCAATTTATGCAAGAATTGAACTCAAAACTTCATCAACTTTTATTCATAAATTTGGAATCATATACATGGTCACTCTGCTTGTAAGAAAACTAACAAAAAACTCTATTTCTCATTATAATACTAATCTGAACATACTCTATTATGTTCTCTTATCTCTAGTCTAGTCTAATCTTATCCAATCTAATCTCTTCTCTTTGTTCACTCACGCAGGAGGGACCCTTATTTATAGAAAAGAAACTAACTAACTTAACAGAGAAAGATGTGGCCATAAATGCTTCCTAATACCGAGGAACAAACTTCTCATAAATGAAAGAATATTTGTTCAACCAATTCAGAGAGAATCTAGCATTCCACTCTTCCTAGATTGATGACCATTTAGATTTCCTCCCAATGACCCAGAGAGATTCTTTGCTGGAACAACTTCCTCTATGTCGTGCTGGAAATGAATTTTACAATAGGACTGAGATCTGTTGTGCATTGACTCGTTCATGCTATTTTCAACAACCTGCAAAACACATGGCAACAGAGGCGAAAGAAAGCATGCATATAATAACATGATACACATTCATTAATCACACACATTAAATCCATCTCATTTATCCAAAAACCACATGCATCATATCAATCAATTGGGAGGTCAAATAGGGCAATGAATATAGACACACAAAGATATTAAGCTGCAGGAATATAGGAATGTGTTGCCACAAGATACTACCCGATTTTATATAAAAATTTTATAATCAAAGAGTTAAAAAAACCATTAACAAAAGAGTAAGGGTATTTAAAAATACATCATGATATTCAAATTATGAGCATATTTTGGGCTCATTAGTTGTTTTGTGAAAAATGACTAAAGGATTGATAGAGAGTGAAAAATGACCTAAAAACAAGTATTTATAAGAAAAAATATGTAATTATCAGTTATTTTGACCTAAGAGGCCTGTTGACGGTGTTTTTATGCACGTCACAACATAGGTAATACATAGGTGCACTACCTCTCTTGAAAGACAATCTTCCACAATCAAATTGCAGAACACTATCCCAAGGTCTCTTGGATGTCAAGTCATGATGATGCTTGGAATATTTTAGTTTATTTATGTGATTTGCTGGAATCACAAGGTAGACTTATAGATGATTTACAAAGCGGGGAAGTTGGATCTGCAAATGGAGTTCTTAAGATGGGAGAGTTACTGATCGTTTGCTGCAGGTTCAAACAATGGTCTAGAACTCCATTTCAACATTGGATTTAGCTTTATAATGTGCATTGAACCTTTCCTAAGGTTACTTATTAAAAAAACCGAAAAAGGGGTAGGGAAAAGAGAAGGTTCCTTGATTTGAAATTATGAATGAATAGTGATCATGGAGGCTGCTACAGTAGAAAAACTACCTAAACTGGGTTTTGCTTGGCCAAGAGGATCCTACAGTTACACAAAACAAGTGCAATCTTCTAAGGACTATAGATTTTCAATTTGCATACACACATCATGAATATGCAAATGAACTAAGTTGCAACAATCAAATAAAAAAGCCCAGGCTAACTTTTCACAACAACTTGCCATCAATAAGTGCCAAAAGTATGGGCTGGATATTCATCAAATATTGTAGCAACAATCACCATTACCACTTCCATTCAAGAAACTATAACTAAAACTAACTTGGAAGAGAGAACCATGCACACATAATGAGAAAACTTAAAAGTAACACCCATAGATCATGCAATGTTGCTTTCTATTGCTACAAAATGTTTTTACAACTCTCCAATCCTCTACAAATGAGGGGAAGACCCCTATTTATAGTTTTCCAAAGCCCAAATGAATGGAAAGGATTGATTTAAATTGTGTGGCTCATATTCAATTACATTAGGGCTTCGCCTACCCCACAATATTCAGCAATCTAAAATACATCTTTTGTCTTTTCCCTATTTTGTCCTGTTGTGGCCTGTCACTGTAGTAGTTTTGTCTTCTAGCTGATTTCCCTTTTACTATAGCTGAAATTGACTGAAAGCCACCTTTGTCTCGATGGAATTTCAGCATTCCTCATTGGATCAAATGGTTTTGTCAACGGAACCATGCTAGGCTTCTTGAAATCGAAAATGAGAGGCCGAAATGCTATTTTAGGATTGCTGATTTGAAAATGACGAACAAAGAATGGAACTCTGGATGGTATCTCCTGGCTGAAATTTTAGAATTTGAAAGGTTTGGAGAGGATAAGATCCAATTTTACCATCTAGGTCGATGTCTGTTTTCAAATCAGAGGTGCGCTTGGACATTCTAGAGACATGAGGCCGGAATGTTGTTCTAGAAATGCCATTTTCAAAACGACCGACAGGGCAAGAAACTTCGGATGGTATCTCACTGCTGAAAATTTGGAATTTGAAAGGCCAAGAGAGGATAAGATCTAATTTCGCATCTAGGTCGAACTCCATTTTCAAATCGGAGGTGCACTTGGACGTTCCGGAGATGTGAGCCCGAAATGCTGTTCTGGAAATGTTGTTTTGAAAACGGCCGACAGAGCATGGAACTTTGGATTGTATCTCCTGACTAAAAATTTAGAGTTTGAAAGGTCAACGGAGGATAAGATCCAATTTTAGCATCTGGGTCGAAGTCCATTTTCAAATTGGAGGTGTGATTCGAAGTTCCGGAGACATGAGCTCAGAATGTTGTTTTGGAAATGTTGTTTTGAAAATGACCGATAGAGCATCAAACTCCGGATGGTATCTCCTGGCTACAAATTTAGAATTTTAAAGGCCAAGGGAGGATAAGATCCAATTTTGGTATCTGGGTCAAACTTCGTTTCCAAATCGGAGGTGCGCTTGGACATTTCAAAGACGTGAGCGCGGAATGCTGTTCTGGAAATGTTGTTTTGAAAATGGCCGACAGTGCATGGAACTCCAGATGGTATCTCCTGGCTACAAATTTAGAATTTGAAAGGCCACGGGAGGATAAGATCCAATTTTGGGATCTGCGTCGAAGTCCATTTTCAAATCGGAGGTGCACTTGGACATTCCAGAGACGTGAGCCCAAAATGCTATTCTAGAAATGCTCTTTTGAAAACGACTAATAGAGCATGGAACTCTGGATGGTATCTCCCAACTGCAATTTATAATTTGAAAGGCCAAAGGATGATAAGATCCAATTTTGGCATCTAGGTCGAAGTTTGTTTTCCAATCGGAGGTGCACTAGGACGTTCCAGAGATGTGAGCCCAGAATGCTGTTAGGGAAATGTTGTTTTGAAAATGGTGGATAGAGCATGGAACTCCGAATGGTATCTCCCAGATGTATATTTCAAATTTGAAAGGCCAAGGGAGGATGAGATGCAATTTAGGCATCTGGTTCGAAGTCCATTTTCAAATTGGAGGTGCGTTTGGACATTCCGGAGACGTGAGCACAGAATGTTGTTTAGAAATGCTGTTTTGAAAACGGTCGACAGAGCATCAAACTCTGGATGGTATCTCCCAAATGCAAATTTAGAATTTGAAAGGCCAAGGGATGATAAGATCCAATTGCAGCATTTGGGTTGAAGTTCGTTTTCAAATCGGAGGTGTGCTTGGACGTTCCTAAGACGTGAGCCCAGAATGCTGTTCTAGAAATGTTGTTTTGAAAATGACTGATAGTGCATGGAACTCTGGATTGTATCTCCCAGCTTCAAATTTAGAATTTGAAAGGGTACGGGAGGATAAGATCCAATTTTGGCATATGGGTCGAAGTCCATTTTCAAATCAAAGGTGCGCTTGGACGTTCTAGAGACATGAGTCTGGAATGCTGTTTTGAAAACGGTGAACAAAGGATGGAACTCCAGATGGTATCTCTCGGCTGCAAATTGAGAATTTCAAAGGCCAAGGAAGGATAAGATCAAATTTTGAAATCTGGGTCGAAGTCCATTTTCAAATTGGAGTTGCGATTGGATGTTCCAGAGACATGAGCCTGGAATGTTGTTTTGGAAATGTTGTTTTGAAAATAGCCGACAGAGCATCAAACTCTGGATGGTATCTCCCAGCTACAAATTTAGAATTTGAAAGGCCAAGGGAGGATAAAATCAAATTTTGGTATCTGGGTCAAAGTCCGTTTTCAAATCGGAGGTGCGCTTAGATGTTCCAGAGACGTGAGCCCGAAATGCTGTTATGGAAATGTTGTTTTGAAAATGGTCGACATAGCATGGATCTTCGGATGGTATCTCCTGACCACAAATTTAGAATTTGAAAGGACAATGGAGGATAAGATCGAATTTTAGCATTTGGGTCTAAGTCAGTTTTCAAATTGGAGGTGCACTTGGACATTTCGTAGATGTGAGCCTGGAATGTTGTTATGGAAATGTTGTTTTGAAAATGATCGCCAGAGCATGGAACTCTAGATGGTATCTCCCAGCTGCAAATTTAGAAATTGAAAGGCCAAGGGACGACAAGATCTAATTTCAGCATCTGGTTCGAAGTCTGTTTTCAAATCGGAGGTGCGCTTGGACGTTCCAGAGACGTGACCCTGAAATGTTGTTCTAGAAATGTTGTTTTGAAAATGACCAACAGAGCATGGAACTTTGGATGGTATCTCCTATCAACAAATGTAGAATTTGAAAGGCCAAGGGATGATAAGATCCAATTTCGGCATCTGGGTCGAAGTCCATTTTCAAATCGGAGGTGCGCTCGGACGTTCCAGAGACGTGAGGCCGGAATGCCATTCAGAAAATGTTGTTTTAAAAACGGTCGACAGAGCATGGAACTCCAGATGGTATCTCCCAACTACAAATTTGGAATTTGAAAGGCCAAGGGAGGATAAGATAAAATTTTGGCATATGGGTCGATGTCCGTTTTCAAATCGGAGGTGCGCTTGGATGTTCCAGAGACGTGAGCCTGGAATGCTGTTCTGGAATATGCTGTTGCAGGAATGCAGTTTTGGAATTTTCAAAACTTCTTGAAACTTAATGAAACCTTGTTAGTTCATTTAAGTACCACAAAAACATCAAAAATCCATAGGAAACCCATCCCCAAAGTCAAAAAATGAAGGAAAAAGTGAATTGAGCGAGCGGGGGGTGCGAAGCCCGGAAAACCCAAGACTTAGCAATTTTTTATTTTAGGGGTAAAATATGGTCAGCCAAAAATGAGACTTTGAAGGGTGCATTGACCAAATAGGACCAAAAAAAAAGGGGCAAGCAAAACGAGATGGGAGCAAAGCAGCCCGTCGGGTGCAAAGAAAAGAGGTTCCCTGCCTACGACGAGGCGTGTGTGCAAAATATGCACAACAAATGGTGACTCTCTGGGAGAAATGCTCTAGAGAATTTCGATGACAAATAGGAATCATGATCCCAGAATCTCTGGTTTTGACCTTCATGCTAGGGAAAACAAATGAGACGCTCAACCAAAGGATCAAAACCACTAGTTAATCCAACCTTCAGTATGCTAAAAATCCAAGTGTGCAATTGCATTAATTCCCATCCTTCAGTTGCTGCAAGAACCTGAGCTCCATCAAGTTAAGCTACATAGTTTAATCTAACTCCAAAAGCATCCGGGACATTTCCTCACTGCCAGTCAAGCATCCAAGGCCCCTACGAGGTTGTCGCTATGATTCTCCCAAACATTGCTCTACTGCCGGCCGAGTGTCCATAGCCCCAGTAGAGTTATTCGTATACCCCTGAAAAGTTGAATTTCTCTTCTTTTGATTTTCAATATTTTTATTTCTTTACTTGTTTCTTTTCTCTTTTTCAGTTCTTTTATTTCAACCTGCAAGCAATGAAACTTGCACTCAGGGCTAAGAATCACAGTGGCGCTAGAGCAGAATTTTAGATTATTCACTTAACTAGACTTCACAAAGGACCTATAGTGACCGTCAGATTCTTAAAATATGTGAGAGATATAAGATTCTAGAATAATTCAGAATCAAACTAACCAATGACTTATCCACTTTGAATCAAACATCTAGATCGTTTGATCCTAACAAAAATTACTCACCATCCACTCTAAAAACTTGATTATAGTTTGACAAAGAAATACATACAACAACCCCAAGCAAGAAGAATGGTTTTTGTGTGCACAGATGTGCCAAACCAAAAGCAAAGGGACACCGAGAAAAGCAGCAACAAAGCAAGAGCAAATAAAAGCAAACAAAATAAAATGAAAAACAAACACCAAAACCAACCAAAGCGAGACAACGAAAGAAAACAACGAGGAAACTACTCTAAAGCAAGACACCTAGAATAAACAAACTAACCTAAAAAAGAAGAAAAGAAAAAAAAAAGTATTTATAGGAAACCTACACTACTCAAAACGAGTTATGTACAAAGATATTTACAAAGAACTATGTTCAAGCAAGGCCAATCGATACTCATGCCCATTGGATTTTGTAATGCGTGCACAAGAAGACAGGCAATCGTTATAGTTCTATACCATGCAAATTTATCCTTATATTCAGAGGGAATAAATTCAATATGGCAGATTTCAAATTCTACCCCAACATCAAGAAGAATCAACAATTGAGGAGGCTCATTAAACCCATGATTAATCCATAAGCACGTTTATTTTTCTTCATTCCCATAATGAAAATGATATGTGCAACTATGAAAATTAAGAAGAGGAAGGAAGGATAGAACCTGGACTTCATTACATGGAGATGGTAGCATTTGACAATCAAGAGCAATCACTGCACCTTCAGTCTTTGCATCAACAACCTTGGGTGGGCATGGTGGAGGGTGCAACACCTCAAGAATCAATTCTGCATAAGGCAGGGAGAGTGGGGCAGCAAACACTTCTTCCATGGGATTAACAATCCCCCTTGGCAATTCTTCAAAAAGAAGTACTTCTCCACATTGACCATCCGTAAAATTGGGATCCACTTGATTGTTGTCTTGAAAAGGTAGCACACTATCCCATCTCCTTTCTTAAGTGTCAAACCTATCTTCATGATGCTCAATATCATGGGATGATGACATGTACGAATTTGTCCTATTGCAGCCATCTGAATATGAAGAAGGATCAACAATGATCATGGCGGAAGGACTCCAAGTTGCATCTTGTAGTCGACCGGGTGCTTCATCTCTATTGTCAACTATCTCAGCGCCCCTGCCTTTGTCTTCTTCTCTTTGTTGTTCATGCAATTCATCATGGCATTCACTCATTTCCCCTTGTTCACTATCATTGTAAATGGAGAAGGAACCCCTCTCCCAATCTAGAAACTCTAGTACATCACCATTCAGAGGCTCAAGGAGTATGTCTTCATCGCTACCATCTTCTGGGATATGTTCTTCCTTGGCATGAGCATACCTTCGCAATACAACTCCCAATGGAAAGAAGTCATCAATTGATGGCACCTCATCAAGGGGGCCAAAATTTACTATGTGATTTTCCTCCAAAGACTCACCATAAATCCTATCATCCATGGTGCACAAATGCTCTTGAAGAGGGAGAAATTATTGATGAGTGTTGGATAGCATTCCTATTTGATCTACCTGATCAGTTGAAAGCTCGAGATTGTATTTTTGTACTCCTTCTATTGTTGTTCCAACATCCTCTTGATGACTACCCCTAGCTGATTCATTACTTGGCTCAGACTCTTGGTCCTCACTTTCCGTTCATGAAGCAACTGCAGGGAGTGGTGTGCTTGACTGCCTTGCTTGTTCTCTAACTTGTTGGACAGCCTCTTGGCATATCTTGCATGTGAACTCTGAATGTGATGAATCATGGAGCCTCCACCAATTTGGTAGCTGAAATACCTCCCAATCCACCTAACATTTTAGCTCAGACCAATCCTTTGCTAGCCTTGACACTAGCTCATTATATCTATCCATGATTGGGTTCTCATGGTCATTTGAAATGAAAATCTGGTAGTGAATAGCAGAAACCTGTAGTTGTTTCCAATCCTCCAAATCTGTATTTTCAGGTGCTTGGTCACTATGATTGACGACGAAGAGGTCTTCTAGTCTAATTTCAGTTATGCCTTCATCATCATTTTCTATTGTCCCAAGGCTGTCAACCTCTTCCTCTTGCTGATTTTCAGTATCTTCATTGTCTTCCCTAGCATACACTGCTGCAAACTTGATTGACTCATCCTCAAATGCCAATGGCTCCTCTTTTTGAGTGGGGGACTGCCCTTTACTGATGAAGGAGAGGCTTTTAAACTCCATTCCTAGTGAAACTTCACCAAATCTTTCTGCTATCCCAAGGAAATCAACTTCTTCCTCTTGATTTCAATGTTTGTTGTCCCAACACTAGTTTGTGGTAGATTTCCTGGTTTATCTTGAAGGTGTTGTCCCCCAGATGCTGATAAATTTTCTACCATATGGGATGACTCATTCTCCTTGACAGTTGGCTGCTCCAACTTGCTTAAATTGCATTTGACTTGGGTGATGATGCTTGCACATGAAGGACAAGTAAATTCTGAATGAGGTGCATTATGAAATCTGCACCAACTTGAGAGTAGTGTTTCCTCCAATATTGGTCCATATTTGCTGCCCAAACATTCTTGGATCAGCTCTTCAAATTCCTTGGCTACCATGGTTGTTAATTCCTCCTCTGGGTCGGCAAGGGCCAAAGGCTGATATATTTCCCAAAAGGGAATCTCTCCTTTCAAGACTCTTTCAATTCTGCTCAAAAAGGTTAGACACTCCAATTCATTATGCCTGTGGGTGCCATGAATTCTACATTTATCTACCACAGAAAATTGTTGCAATGGTCTCTATAATCTTCTATTTAAATCTGCATGTAGCTCAGTGATGTTGATTTGCACATGCTGCTCCATTTCAACTCAACTTCCTTTGCCTTCAAACTTTTCTGATTTTATGTCTCAGCATTAAAAGAGATCTCCTTATCTCAGATTTCTTCTTGAAAGTGCTCTTTTCAACATCCAACATTCAACTTTGTAGCCTCAACATGTCAGCCATCCTTCTAGCGCCAGTTTTGTTGATGGTGTTTTTATGCACTTCACAACATAGGTAATACGTAGGTGCACTACCTCTCTTGAAAGACAATCTTCCATAATCAAATTGCAGAACACTATCCCAAGGTCTCTCGGATGTCAAGTCATGATGATGCTTGGAATATGTTAGTTCATTTATGTGATTTGTTGGAATCATAAGGTGAACTTACGGATGATTTAAAAAGTGGGGAAGTTGGATCGACAAATGGAGTTCTTAAGATGGGAGAGTTGCTTAGCATTTGCTATAGGTTCAAACAACGGTCTAGAACTCCATTTCAACATTGGATTTAATTTTATAACATGTAATGAACCTTGCCTAAGGTTAATTATTAAAAAAAAGAAAAAGGGGCAGGGAAGAGAGAAGGTTCCTGGATCTGAAACTATGAATGAACAGTGATCATGGAGGCTGCTACAGTAGACAAACTCCCTAAACAAGGTTTTGCTTGGCCAAGAGGATCCTACAGTTACACAAAACCAGTGCGATCTTTTAAGGACTATAGATTTTCAGTTTACATACACACATCATGAACATGCAAATGAACTAAGTTGTAGTAATCAAATAAAGAAGCCCAGGCTAACTTTGCACAACAGCTTGTGATCAACAAGTGCAAAAAGTGTGGGTTAGAAATTCATCAAATACTGTAACAACAATCACCATTACCACTTCCATTCAAGAAACTACAACTAAAAATAACTTGGAAGGTAGACCCATGCACACATAATGAGAAAACTCAAAAGTAACACCCATATATCATGCAATGCTGCTTTCTATTGCTGCAGAATGTTTTTACAACAACTCTCCAACCCTCTAAAAATGAGGGGAAGACACCTATTTATAGTTTTACAAAGCCCAAATGAATGGAAAGGATTGATTTACATTATGTGGCTCATATTCAATTACATTAGGTCTTCACCTACCCCACAATATTCAGCAATTTAAAATACATCTTTTGTCTTTTCCCTATTTTGTCCTATAGTGGCCAGTCACTGTAGCAGTTTTGTCTTCTAGCTAATTTCCCTTTTACTGTAACTAAAATTGATTCAAATCCACCTTTCTCCTGATGGAATTTCAGCATTCCTCATTGGATCAAATGGTTCTGTCGATGGACCCATGGTAGGCTTCTTGAAACCTGAAATGAGAGGCTGAAATTTTGTTTTAGGTATCCTGATTTGAAAACGGTGAACAAAGCATGGAACTCTGGCTATAAATTTTGAATGTGAAAGGTTTGGAGAATATAAGATCCAATTTTACCATCTGGATCGAAGTCAGTTTTCAAATTGAAGGTGTGCTTGGATGTTCCGGAGACATGAGCCCGGAATGTCATTCTGGAAATGTCATTTTGAAAATGGCCGATAGAGCATTGAACTCCGGATGGTATCTCCCTTTTAAAAATTTGGAATTTGAATGGCCAAGGGAGGATAAGATCCAATTTTTGCATATGGGTCGAAGTCCATTTTCAAATCGGAGGTGCGCTTTGACATTCCAGAGATGTGAACCCGGAATGCTATTCTGGAAATGCTGTTTTGAAAACGACTGACAGAGCATGGAACCTGGATGTTATCTCCCAACTGCAAATTTAGAATTTGAAAGGACAAGGGAGGATAAGATCCAATTTTGGCATCTAGGTCAAAGTCCATTTTCAAATCGTAGTTGCGCTTCGACGTTCCGGAGATGCAAGCCCTGAATGCTATTCTGGAAATGTTGTTTTGAAAATAGCCGACAGAGCATGGAACTCTGGATGGTATCTCCCAGCTACAAATTTAGAATTTGAAAGACCAAGGGATGAGAAAAATCAATTTCAGCATTTGGGTTGAAGTTCGTTTTCCAATCGAAGGTGCGTTTGGATGTTCCGGAGACCTGAGCCCAGAATGTTGTTCTGGAAAAGTTGTTTTGAAAATGGCTGATAGAGCATGGAACTCCGAATTATATCGCCCTTTTGAAAATTTAGAATTTGAAAGGCCAAGGGAGGATAAGATCAAATTTTGGCATCTGGTTCGAAGTCCATTTTCAAATCGAAGGTGCGCTTGGATGTTCCAGAGACGTGAGCCCGAATTCTATTATAGAAATGTTGTTTTCAAAATGACCGACAGAGCATGGAACTCTGGATGGTATCTCCCATCAAAAAATATAGAATTTGAAAGGCCATGAGAGGATAAGATCCAATTTTGGCATCTGGGTTGAAGTTCATTTTCAAATCGGAGGTGCCCTCAGATGTTCCCGAGATGTGAGGCCGGAATGCCATTCTGGAAATATTGTTTTGAAAATGGCTGATAGAGCATGGAACTCTGGATGGTATCTCTCAGCTGCAAATTTGGAATTTGAAAGACCAAGGGAGGATAAGATCTAATTTCAGTATCTGGGTTGAAGTCCATTTTCAAAACGACCGACAGAGCATGGAATTATGGATGGTATCTCCCAGCTGAAAATTTAGAATTTGAAAGGCCAAGGGAGAATAAGATCCAATTTCTTCATCTGGGTCGAAGTCCATTTTCAAATCAGAGGCGTGCTTGGACGTTCCGAAGATGTGAGCCTGAAATCTTGTTCTGGAAATGTTGTTTTGAAAACGACCAATAGAGCATGTAACTCCGGATGGTATCTCTTGGCTACAAATTTAGAATTTGAAAGGCCAAGGGAGGATAAGATCGAATTTCGGCATCTAGGTCGAAGTCTGTTTTGAAATCAGAGGTGCGCTTGGATGTTCTAGAGATGTGAGCCCAGAATGTTGTTCTGGAAATGTTGTTTTGAAAACGACCGACAAAGCATGAAACTCCGGATGGTATCTCTCGGCTGCAAATTTAGAATTTTAAAAGCCAATGGAGGATAAGATCCAATTTTGCATCTTGATTGAAGTCCATTTTCAAATAGAAGGTGCGCTCGGACATTCTAGAGACGTGAGGTTGGAATGCCATTCTGGAAATGTTGTTTTGAAAACAGCTGACAAAGCATGGAACTCCGGATGGTATCTCCTAGCTGCAAATTTTGAATTTGAAAGGCCAAGCGAGGATAAGATCCAATTTTGGCATCTGCTTCGATGTCCATTTTCAAATCAGAGGTGCACTCGGACATTCCAGAGACGTGAGGCCGGAATGCCATTCTGGAAATGCTATTTTGAAAATGGCCAACAAAGCATGGAACTCCAGATGGTATCTTCTGGCTGAAAATTTGAAATTTGAAAGGCCAAGGGCAGATAAGATCCAATTTCGGCATCTCAGTATTACTCCATTTTCAAATCGGAGGTGCGCTTTGACGTTTCAGAGATGTGAGCCCCGAATGCTGTTCTGGAAATGCTGTTGCAGGAATGTAGTTTTGGAATTTTCAAAACTTCTTGAAACTTAATGAAACCTTGATAGTTCACTTAGGCAGCACAAAAACATCCAAAATCCTCAGGAAACCCATCCCCAAAGTCAAAAAATGAAGGAAAAAGCGAATTGAGAGAGCAGGGGGGGCGAAGCCCGAAAGACCAAAGACTTAGCAATTTTTTTATTTAGGGCCAAAATATGGTCAACCAAAAATGAGACTTTGAAGGGTGCATTGACGAACTAGGATAAAAAAAAAGGGGCAAGCAAAATGAGATGGGAGCAAAGCAGCCCGTCAGGTGCAAAAAAAAGAGGGTTGCTGCCTACGGCGGGGCGTGTGTGCAAAATATGCACAACAAGAACAACACTCATCAAAAACGTTTAGCAAGTTATACATTTTCCCGCCAAAAAAATCAAATAAACCTAAAAAGGACTAGGTCGCCACCTTGGACGACCTAGTCCCACTAGGGGTTTTTGAGGTGGGATCTATGAGTTTTGAGTGATTTTGGTATTGTTTTTCAGGACTTGTATGATTCCTTAGGTAAAATAGGCCTCAAAGTAAAAAATAATGAGTCTTAGGGGCCTATAAATTTTATTTTCAAAGGGTGAGTGATGCAAGGGTACCTAAAGTAGGACCAAATTAGGCATAAAATTGTCCTTTCCTTCAAAGGCATACAATTTTTGGTGACACTTTTAGCCCCCACTTTAGTTCTCATATAACTCTACCTACATATGTAATCTAAAGGACTCTAAAAAATGCACTTTGTTTTCATAAAATGATAATCATTAAAAGGTGGGAGAATGAAGCCCCCAATGTAGTTATCTACAAAACAAAAAAATTAGGAATCACATCCCACAACACAAATTTGTTAGTGGTCTAAAAATCCTCTTATGTAATTCCTAGAAATCAAATTTGAGGGTAGATGTATGCCCCCCCTTGATTTTGCTTGCTTTATGGAGGTGGAATCAAGGTAGCAATCTAGCCACATCGAATGAGGAAACACATATCAAAGGGAATTTACAAGTACCGTTCCACATAATGATAGGTGAGTGATGAGGTAGGGCATCGAAACATGATTCTGACACAATAGAAGACATCAAAAATGGAGTTCACTAGCACTTGGTATGTTGTTTTGAATGAATAGCACACTAATAGGTCTAAGAAATGATAAAAGTACAAATGTGCTTATATGAAAACGAGAAAGAGTAAAAACAATGAAAACAGAGTAAATTGTCACTTACTTCTTCATTTACCTTTTGTAGCTTGAGAGTTATGAGGAGATAGTGGAAGATGTTGAGCACACATGATTTCACACCTGCGATATTAGATTTGCTACAAGAGTAGGTGGCCAGCGGTGAGTGACACCATGAGGTGTGTTGATTTTGTTAGCTTCATATTGTGATTTTTCAATTATGGAATGATTTATATGCATATTTAGGTTGATTTAGGATCTTTGAAAAAAAGTTCGCAAAGTATCACTTTTGTTCGCAAGTTGTCCCTTTTGTTTGCAAAGTCTCATGTTTCTTCGTGAAGTCTCGCAAAATGGTTCTAAAGTTTCTAACACCTTAGATAAAGAACACTAGAATGACATTAGAAAACTTTCATGATGAATTAATATAAAATTGAAGATATGAGATGATTTAGAGAACATATTTTGATGATTTTGATAGGTACCCACCCGATCTCGTTGGTGTCTTGGTGGGAGACAACTGAGACTTCTGAGAGACCTAGCCCCCACTTTGTCAGTGACAATCATAGAGAACCTACAAGAGGTAGGTATTGATTGCGCATGCCTCATGCCCATCATGAGGTACTTTGATGCTATGTTGATGGCGTTGTGCAAGCAATGGAGTGTGGATACATGCACATTCCACCTTCCTACTAGAGAGATGAACATCAGACTAGAGGACATGCATCGAATAGTCTGATTTCACATTTGGGGGGAGTGGGTGTGCCTGCAGAGGGGTTAGACCTTTCACGAGTAGCAAGTGGATATACAATATTGTGTGGATATACAATAATAATAACACTTTAATCCCCAACAACCAATGAAAAATACCTAGGTAGACTAGGTCACCACCTTGGGTGACCTAGTCCCATGTGGCACAAAATTTAAATTTAACTTAATTTCAATATTTTGTCTCTAAAACCCTAAGGACGGCCTGTATGGTGTTATTTGAGGAAAATTAGGGCACAACTTCTATAAATAAGGGTTTTTCCCCTAATTTTTCACCTCTTCCATCTCATTTTTCTCCTCACTCAATCTTCTCAAGCACTCATCCACTATTGTTCTCGAGCAAGCTAGATTTTGTCCATACTAAGACATCAAGACATATCTCTAAGGCATTCAAGGGTTAAATCTTTGCTCCAACTCAAGATCTCTCATCATGACAAGGTACTAAGTACATTTTTTTAAAATTTCATACTTTCTCATTTTCATGCTTTAAACGATATTCTCAGCTTTCCACCTATATAAATTATTCTTTATTTTGAATTTATGTAGATAATTATTATTTATTTTCTATTTGAATTACGAGTAAAATCCTTATTGATAGGCTAATTGAAAAAAGTCTATATCTTTCAAATGGTATCACATTTTTTGAATACGAAACATGTGTCACATTCTATGCTTCACATACTATAGGATTAAAAAAAAAAAAATGAATTTCATAAAGTTTTGACCAAGTTAAGGTGGTTAGATGTACAAATTTTTATATTTTTTAAAAGTTGTAATAAAAAAATCATAATTAATTATTTACTTGGAAAAAAATTATAAAAATATATGCATCACATTGGGACATGAGTCCTCTACTTATATCTAAAATATTATAAAAAAATATTATCATTTTATTGTGGTTAGGGTGGTAAGATAGACACCTACTTCTTATTTTTTCCTTGAAATTTAAGTTCTACTACATTCAAATTTTAAATTTTCACCAAATAGATTTTATTTTTTGGTAAATAAACCTAGTAGTTTAGAAACTACATTCAATTTGCTACAAATTCTATTGTTACATATTTTTAAAATAATATAGATAACTTATTCAAATTTTTACATCAAGCTACTTAACTATGATTTTTCTAAATTTTATTGCCACTTAAGGACCTATTATTTCCATGATGATCTTGCACATACCCAAGTAGATTTGAATACCCTTTTTCCAAAAATAGGTTTTGGTAGATTTTTACAAAAAAAGGACTAGGTCACCAAGAATGGCATAAATGTGCTAGTGGACTTTTGCATCAGATTATTTAGGTTTCCAAATCTTCATGCCATCCCTCTTCAACCTCCAAGTACACATCTTCCTTTCCCTTCATTTTTGTTATAGTTTGTTTACATTGCTTAGGTCAGTTGCATATCATACCATGTTTTCCAAAATCTTTTACTATCCAATATTTTACATTCAATTGTTAGTTTATTTCATTATTTTTCAGCATTTAGGTCATCCCACACACATCACTTTAAGCCCCTAACCCCCTTTTTATGAAAACTAAGAACACATTTAGTGCGAAAGAGAGACCATTCTTCCAACCTCGCTTCTAGGTGAAAACCCTAGAAACTCATTGGGGAATCCGCTTTCCCTAAAATACATTATTTTTGGTGGTTCATTTTTGTGAACCTAACATTCCTACACCCTCTTTTATGATTTGGACATTTTTAGTATCCTAGCTTTGCATTGCATTGCATTTTTCATTTTTTATAGTGCATTCAACGGTTTAAATTTTGCATTAGTGTAAGTGCATATAGGTTGCATTTTTGCATCTTAGAACATTAATCATCTCTATAAATTTTGCATTTTCATGTTAGGTTTACATCACCCAATAGAGAAACCACCTGACTCAATCCAAACCATTTGAAAAATCTGAAAAAATCAGCAGGAGGACTAAGTCGCCACCCTGAGCGACCTAGTCCCTTTAGGTCATTGAAACTACCCTTTATAGAGTTGAAAACCTTGTTTGTATGCTTTTGTTTGGTGCCATTATCCATCTGTATCACTAGGTTGTGTTTCTATAGTATGCATTTCATTAAACATGGCATAAATTAGCTCATTTAATGCATTGTACATTTTCAATTTTGCATTTACAAATTATTATTTTCAGATCATTGATATCGTAATCAGCAAATTGCCTTCTTTACAATTTGAAACTTGCATTTCATATTATGTATCTACATTACATGCATAGCTTTTATTAAATTAAATTAGGGTTTTGAAGCTTATTTATGCAAGTTATGCCCTAATTTTCATGAAACAACACCATACAAGCTGACCTTAGGGTTTTAGAGACCAGAATCCCAAAAGAAATTAACTTAAAATTGAAATTTATGCCACATGGGACTAGGTCGCCCAAGGTGGTGACCTAGTCCACCTAGGCAATGCTTATTGATTTTCAGTAATTAAAATGTGGTTAGTGTTAATTTTCAGGATTATCTTCTAAAAATACACTAAGATAAGACATGTATGGGGATTAAGGGGTCATTTTGGCATAACAAGGGGTTAATTAAGTGATCGCAAGCCTAGGAGAGTGTGACAATTTCTTGAAACTCCTTACAAAACTTCATCACAAGGCTTGGAAATGGGTAAAAATGGGTTGAAGAAGGTCCAAGATAATACGCCAAGGTCCAAATGAGTGAAAAGTGTCACGGTATACACTTTTTGGTGACACATTTAGCCACCACTTTAGTGAGAGTATGAACTTGCTTTAGACTCACACTAAAGTAGCCACATGATTCAGATGATGAAGGATGACATAGAAGAAGAACGAGAAGAGAAGGAGTTGCTCAAGTCCCCAAGGATTCGAGATTCTAAGTCAATTCGACATCAATGCAAAAGAAATTCAAGGGTGACTGCATTCCAACAAGACAAGATATATGATCATGTGATCACAAGATTTGAAGTGAAAATAATGAAAAGGGTGAAAGATATGTGCTCACTCTGGGGCCATAGAAAATCAGGTCATCTATAGGGTGAGTTTTCCCAAAGGGTGAGAAACATACACATGGTTCGCAGGTATGTGCAGGATCATGATGGGCCAATAGTGGTGATATGTAAGTGATATGATGGCCCCTGTGGCTGATGAATTTTTTAACCCAAAATTGATGAAACGAAGAGGTTTTTTAAAGGATATTCTCATCTTTCCACCAATATAAATTATGTTATACTTTGAATTTAATAAATTATTATTATTTATTTTCTATTTAAATTACAACTAAAGCCCTAATTGATAGGCTGACTAAAAATCATCCATAACTTTCAAATGATATCACATTTTTTCAATCTGAAACATGTGTCACATTGTATGTTTTAAATAATATAGGATTAAAAAATAAAATAAAATTTCATGAAGTTTTGACCAAGTTAAGGTGGTCAGACATACGAGTTTTTTTTTATTTAAATTTTTAATAAAAAATTCATAATTAATTATTAACTTGGAAGAAAATTACCAAAAAAATATACATCACATCGAGACATGAGTCCTCTACTTATATCTAAAATCTTATAAAAAAATATTATCGTTTTATTGTGGTTAGGGTGATCAGACAGACACCTACTTTTTTTTTCCTTGAAATTTAAGTACTACTACACTAAAATTTTCAAATTTTCACCAAATAGTTTTATTTAATTTTTAAATAAACCTAGTAGTTTAGAAACTAAATTCAAATTTATATAGATTATATTCTTACATATTTTTGAAATAATATAGATAACTTATTCATTTTTTTACGTCAAGTTGCCCAACTCTGATTTTCTAAATTTTCATTGCCACTTAAGGGCCTTTTTTTTCCATGATGATCCTGCAAATACCCTAGAATGTACTCACAAAGGTGGATATAGGTAAATTTGTGCCACTTTTAGGGCTTCCCTCTCAAACCATACAAAAGTTATACCTCTTGATAAGTTTGATAAGATGCCACAAAAGAAAGTGATGTTTGAAATGATTTTGTTCAAAGGGATTTTTCTCTTGTTCATGTGATGTATAATCCTAGGAAACATTATATGTAATATCACCAAGAGAGGAAAAGTGAAAATGTACTCATATTTTATGCAAGAGAAGCAAGAGCTCATCTTGTATGCAAAAGAGGAAAAATGCAGATGTCTCATCTTGAACAACATTGTGTGTAATGTTTTCAAGAGAAGGAATTGCAAGAAAAAGAAGATCGCACAATGAAATTAGAGTGGTGATGTATGCCCCCACTTTAAAGGAATTTTGAATCACCATATTGTGAACAATTACTTTAAAGTATAAGAGGAGAAGGAGGACATACGAGCTTGTTCGGAAAGCCCTATGCTGAGTCATATGGTTTCAAAAAGCTATGTCATGAAGAGGGGTGTATGTCACATGCGAGTCAACTTAGAACATGTTGTCAACATCCCAAGATTTCTATTATATGTTCATGAAAGGTTAATGGCAATTTGAAAGATACAACGATAAGTGATATACCAAGTAAAATGGCTAACTAACCTCTTGCCACCACTTAGTGCAGGACAAGAATGAGCTGAAAGGGATTGAGGGATTGTAAGGATGAGGGAAAATTTGGTATCAATTAGAGGAGTGAGTTTACCCCATATGAGGAAGATCACCACAATCCTTAAGATGTTTAATTCTACAACTCAAGGCCTTACACTGATTAGTGGAGTGATCGTGAACTTGGTGGTAAGCACAAAAGGAATGTTTGTTAGGAAATTTCTTTCAACTTTGAGGAGGAAGAAATATCAAGTGATCTTCAAGGAATCTCAATAAGATTCCCTCTTCATCAAAGGGAGAAGGTGGTCCTTTGGTTTGGGACAAGGAGGGGTCTTTCTTAGTAAAGGAATTCATACCTACACAATGCTCTGTGGATTGTGAGATTTTGCATACTCCTTTGGAGGAGTGTGTAAAATATGAATCAAGAGGAGGTTCCAAGATGAAATTACCTTTAAGCAAAGAGTCCTTTTTTGGTATCAAAGGATCACTTGGTAAGGTTGGGGTAGAAGAGCGATGAGGGATAGATTTGGTGTTCGAGGAAGGTTTGGTGGTTTCTTTAGAGGACAAAATCCAAGACCATGATGTGATGGTTGGTGGATAGGCTAGATAGGGGTGCTGATACCTTGTTCATTAGCACCACAACCTTTTCCACTATAGCCGAGTTGCTTCATGAGTTCATAAAATTTTCCATAAAAATTTATCAGCTTCTTTGGATCATGTGCTTTTTCATTATGTGCTTCAGTGGCTGAAGTAGATGAGGTGGATCCATATGGGTATGTGCAGGATCATGATGGGCCAAAAAGTGGTGATTTGTAAGTGATATGATGGCCCATGTGGCTAATGAATTTTTTTTTACCCAAAATTGATGAAATGAAAAGGGTTTTTAAAGGAGATTCTTAGCTTTCCACCAATATAAATTATGCTTTACTTTGAATTTAATAAATAATTATTATTCATTTTCTATTTGAATTACGACTAAAGTTCTGAATGATAGGCTAATTGAAAAACATATATAGTCTATAAAGGGTATCACATTTTTTGAATCTAAAACATGCATCAGATTCTATGCTTCACATACTAAAGGATTTTAAAAAATGAATTGAATTTCATGAATTTTTGACCAAGTTAAGAAGGTCAGATGTATGAGTTTTTATATTTTTTAAAAAATTTAATAAAAAAATCATAATTAATTATTCACTTGGAAACAAATTAGAAAAAGATATGCATCACATCAGGATATGAGTCTTCTACTTATATATAAAATATTATAAAAAAATACTATCATTTTATTGTGGTTAAGGTGCTCAGACAGACACCTACTTCTTATTTTTTCCCTGAAATTTAAGTACTAGTGCATTGAAATTTCAAATTTTTACCAAATAGTTTTTGGTTAAATAACAATAAACAAAGTAGTTTAGAAACTACATTCAATTTGCAATAGATTCTATTGTTACATATTTTTGAAATAATATAGTTAACTTATTCAATTTTCTACGTCAAGTTGCCTAACTCTGATTTTTCTAAATTTTATTGCCACTTAAAGGCCTATTTTTTCCATGATGATCTTGCACATGCCCATACGAAGGACTAGTCGAGTCTTGTGTGGACAAGACTACATATCACTTTTTAGAGTCTGTGTTTGTTATGATCTTGGATTCTCCCATTAAGGGAGGGGTGAAGTCTAAGGAACCCTAGTCATCATCTAAGAGCTTGGTGATTGACTCAAGATATTGATAGTTATTTGTGTTATTTGAGGGGTCCACTTGGGTGGTTGGTGTTGAGGTGTTGAAGTGATTCTCTTTGGATTTTTCAATGTGTAAGCAACTGTTAGGTTCGGGATTGACATCAAGTGTGTACACTTTATTGTTGAAGATGAACTTCATCTTATGATGAAGAGTGGAAGGAACTCCATTCATTGCATGAATCCCTGGCCTACCCAAGAGAAGATTGTATGAAACCTCCTAAGACATAACATGAATTATAGTGTCTAGTGTGGCCATTCCAACTGTAAGAGGGATAGTGATCCCATCGACCGGTTTCTTAGAGACATTATCAAATCCTCTGATAGAGAGAGAATCGGGTTGGATGTGGGATCTATAGATGTCATTCCTATCCAAAAGGCTCACACTACATACATTGAGGGCATAGTCTATATCAACAAGAGTTATCTTTATCCCTTTTGTTTTGTATTGAGAGATTATCATGAAAGCATCATTTTGTTTTTGTACAGCCAAAGGAGGAAGCTCACTTTTGGTGAAAAACAATATCAACATTTATTCCATGAATAATAGCTGTTATATCATTTGATGGTGCATTATAAGGGATAGGAACTTGTTGTAAGGATTCTTGGACCATGTTGTGATAGTGAGGGGAGACTTGAAAAATGTCTGGTAAGGAGATTTTGGTCGGAGTATTCCCTAGTTGATCAACAAGGTCATACTCCCTAAGGAGGGAATTGAGGCGAGGCACAATAGGTAAGATGGGAGGATTAGGTGAAGGTAAAGAAGTTGAGGGTGATGATTGAAAACGTGGGTTGTTATGAGTGTAATAAGTATGAGCAACAGTATTGGGACTCGGTTGCTACAACACATTATGGGTAGGCGGGTAGAGGGTAAATTCAGGTTTAGGTTTGGTTGAAGGGGGGTAAATAACAAGTTGAGGTTTAATAATATTAACAACTTTGAGCAAGGAAGAGGCCAAGGGTGTCTCTTGAGTGGCTTCTAAGGATGTAATATTATTAGTGTTATGGTTAACAATGTTTATGTTGTCATGGATGGTAAGGTCTTGTCCACTAAGAGAGGTAGGAGGAGACAAACAACTAGGATTCTCATAACTCTCATGAATTGGTTCTTCTAAAAAAATATCTTCATAACCAAGGGAAGAGATATTAGGAGAAGAACTAATATGATTGTTAGGAACTCCCAAGGTTTTTTCTTCGTCCACTACAAAATTCTCATAGGGAGAGGGGATTGAAGTGTGTGTATCATGTCTAGTTATGTAAGCTACTAACATTCTTTGAATAAAAAAGAAAAGCATATGTAACCATGTCATGCAATGTTTCAACAATATAAACAATATATATGCAATAATACAAGATATTTTTATCCAATGTATGCTAAGCTTTAAGAATGTAAAGAATGTACATGTTACAAGTAAAAGTACATTTAAAAAACTAATGCTAATTTTTATGAATATAAACATTGTATAAGAAAAAGTAAAAGGTGCTTTTATGAATGAGATGCAAAATTGTAGAAAGGGAAATATTTTCAGATCTAATGAAGAAATGATTTTAAGAATGACCACTCTAAAATGGTGATTTTGAGTTAGAAGGAGAAAAATTATATTCCCAAAATTTTCCAGACTTATAGTACATGGTACGAGGAGGTCTAGGAAGCACATAAATAAGGTTTCTTCCCCTATAAGAGATAGTTAAAAATCTGAACTAGGACTAGGTCGCCAAAAACGGTGAATTAGTCCCAATAGGGACTCTTTTACACATTTTCTAAGGTTTTTGAGTGGTTTTGATGTGTTTTAGGTTGTATAATGTATTCCTAAGGTGCAAACGCATATTTTGAGAGATTTTCAATGAAATGATAGATGCATGAATACAAGTTAACATGAACTTTAACTAATGTAATTTTGACAAACCCTAGGATTCAAACAATGAAAATGCGTAATGCAATGTAATATTTTTCCTAAGATGAAATGTGAGATCAGAAAGTTAACAAGTCTTGGAAAATTGGTTTCACCAAAATGATCCACAAAAAATGAAGAAGGGAGAGATGATTGCCCCAATGATCCTCTAGAGTTTCTCACCCTAGAAGCTAACTTTTGGATGAATGGCTCTCTTTCACACTTCTTTCATCTTAGGGTTAACTCAAAGGCGGAGTTAGGGGCTTAATTTGAATGTGTGTGATTGTCCCCTAAATATAATGAATAGGAAATGAAATCTAACTAAGTGCAACTATGAATGTAATAAAGTATGAAAATACAACTATGTTTGAATACACATTGTGATATGCAAGTATATACAAAATGACCTAATAATATACACTAACTATTACAGAAATGGATAAGATTGAAGAGGGGTGCACCTGCAATCTTGTAGAAGTTCGAAATTTTGTTGGATTTGATATTGATGCAAAAATGGACACTTGTGCCAAGCTGGGGGATCTAGTCCTTCTTTAGCAAATTTTGGAAAACTAGTCTGGAGCCCGTTTCAGCCAAAAGGGTATCTAGATCTACCAAGATTTCTAGAAGACAACTTCACTAGGACTAGGTCACCTAAACTAGTGACCTAGTCCTTTTTTTAATTTTTTTGAACCATAAGAGGGGATCTGAATCCTTTGTTTTGTGTTTCCTACTCCTTCAGGTATCTAGTCCCGAAAGTGATGTTTCTGGTCTGTAGAAGTCTTCTAAGCTTCAACTAGGGTTTCTTGAACCTTAGTGAGTTTGGTCAAATTTTTGAATGATCTACAAGAGTCTAATGTACCTAAATCTTTCTATGATGATTGATCATGAGTTGCAACATTGGAGGATTCAACCCTTGAGTGCTTCAACAATGATATCTTGTTGACTTGGAATATGAAACCCTAGCTTGCTTGAGAAGAAGAAGGAGATATGGAGAAGAGAATAATGTGTGTTGATAAGAAAATGAGTGGTGAATAATGAAAAATTAGGGTTTTGAAGCTTATTTATACAAGTTATGCCCTAATTTTTTGGAAACAACACCATACAACCCGACCTGAGGGTTTTAGAGACCAAAATCCCATAAAAAAATAACTTAAAATTGAAATTTATGCCACATGGGACTAGGTCACCCCAAGTAGTGACCTAGTCCACGTTGGCAATTTTTATTGATTTTCAGTAATTAAAATGTGGTTATTGTTAATTGTCGAGATTGTCTTCTAAAAAAACACTAAGTTAAGACATTTATGAGGATTAAGGGGTCATTTTGGCATAACAATGGGTTATTTAAGTGATGAAAATCCTAGGAGAGTGTGAAAATGTCTTGCAACACCTTATAACACTTCACCACAAGGATTGGAAATGGATAAAAATGGGTTGAAAAAGGTCCAAGATCACAGGCTAAGGTCCAAATGAGTGAAAAGTGTCAAGGTATACACTTTATGGTGACATATGAACATATAAGAGCAAGCTTGGGATGTGGAAAACATGTCTTAAGTTGAATCGTATGTGACATACACCCCTCTTTCATGATGTAGCTTATCAGAAACATATGACTTGGCATAGGGCTTTTCGAACAAGCTCTCAGTCTTCTTCGTCTACTTTAAAGTAATTTCTCATAGAATGGTACATAGAAATTACTTTAAAGTGGGGGAATACATCACCACTCACATTTCATTATGTGATTTTATTCTTTTTTCTTCTGATTCCCTTTCTTGGAAAATTAGGTACAATGTTGCTCAAGATGAGACATCTATATTTTTCCTCTTTTGCATACAAGATGATTCCTTCCTCTCTTGGATATAGGATGAGTCCATTTGCAATTTTCATCTCTTGCTGACATTACACATAATGTTCCTTAAGATGAGACCTCGCATGAAAAATGAAAAATCCCTTTGAAAAAAATCACTTTCAAATATCACTTTGTTTTTTGGCGCCTTATCAAAGTTATCAAGAGGTATAAATTTGGTATGGTTTGAGTGGGAAGAACAAGTGACATGACTTTTCCCATAGTGACCTTTTGGGCCTTCTCACTCGACGTACAACCAAGAGTCTCATCACCCTAGAGTGAGTACACGTCTTCTTTTTGGACAAAGAACCTAGATCTTATCCACAAGTCGCTAGAAAAATGGTCAAAGTTTGATCCAACCTTT
The DNA here is from genome assembly GCA_007115665.2 of Sequoiadendron giganteum. Classification (NCBI taxonomy): domain Eukaryota; kingdom Viridiplantae; phylum Streptophyta; class Pinopsida; order Cupressales; family Cupressaceae; genus Sequoiadendron; species Sequoiadendron giganteum. The sequence continues at coordinate 346,372,783 of CM021100.1, forward strand.
TCACCATTCCTCTTCTCTTCATTCTAGTTCTTTTCATTGCATGATCATGTATCACGTTCTTTTGAAAATAATTCACCCTTGAATGTGTCTTTTTCGTTGATGCCTCTTTGACTTAGAATCTTGAATCCTGGGGGCTTGAACACCTCCTTCTTCCTCTTTTTCATTCTTCACCATCTCCATTTGGATAATTTAGTGGGATTTTGATCCAAGTTCCCCCTCTCACTAAAGTGGGGGCTAAATGTGTTGCCAAAAAGTGTAGCCTTGACACTTTTCGCTCATTTGGGTCCTTGCCTATAGATTTTGGACGCTTTTTAGCCTCCTTTTACCCCTTTCTAAGCCTTGTGCCAAAGTGTTGTAAGGTTTTGTAGAAAAAATTCACACTTTCCTAGGCTTGTGGAAACTTGGTTTGGAAATGGCTCTTTCGCACTAAGGTTTTCTTGGTGAGTTCATTCAAAGAGTGTTTGTGGGTTATGAATAGGTGTGATTGAATGTGTCTACATAAAATGAACTCATAAAAGAAGCTAGATATGGATGTAAAGCCTATGAAATATAACTATGCTAGAAAACAAATAACGATATGCAAATATGTACAAGATAACCTAAGAAATATACATTAACCTAAAATAGAAGGTTGGAGATGAAAGGGGTGTGCACCTGAAAAATTGCAGAGGTTGGAAATGTTGTTGATGCTAAAATTTAAGCCCACTTGGACATTTATGCCATTCTGGGTGACCTAGTCCTTTTTTTGGAAAATTTCCCCAAAGCTCGTTTTAGCCAAAAGAGTATCTAGATCTCTAAAAATATTTTAAAAACTAGTTCACTGGGACTAGGTCACCATTTTTGGTGACTTAGTCCTCTTCCAAATTTCTAAAGATCAAAAACCGAAAGTGGAAGCCCTCGGTGTATTGTCCAGAAAGTGAAGATTATGATTTGTAGGTGTCCTCCAAGCTTCAACTAGGGTTTCTCCAACCTTGTATAGCTCAGACAAGTTGTTGAATATTCTTCTAGCTTGGTTATTTTCCAAATATGCCTATAAAACTTGCAAATCACATAGAGGGAAAACTTGTTGATTGTTAGGGATTAGGGGTTTGCCTTAGTCAAACCCCTTTTGAGTAATCAAACCAAAATAGAGAAATGATGTAATGAAGCATGAAATAAATGAGAGATTGAGTTTACCTTGCCTTGATGATTGATCTTGAAAAGAAATAATGGAGGATTTATCCCTTTCGATTCTTCTTGAGAGATGTCTTATTGAATTAGACTACTCAAACCCTAACTTTCTTGAGAGGAAGAGATGAGAGATTGATAGGAGACAAATGAAGCTTAAGAGAGATAAAATGAGGGGAATAACCCTTATTTATAGAATTTATGCCCTAATTTTCTTGAAATAACACCATAGAGACTGACCTTAGGGTTTTAGAGACAAAATCCTCAAAGAATATTATGTTAAATTTAAATTTTATGCCACATGGGACTAGGTCACCCAAGGTGGCGATCTAGTCCACCTAGGCATTTTTCATTGGTTTTCAGAGGTTAAAGTGTAATTATTTTTTCTTGTTAGGATTGTCTCACAAAACACACTAAAATAGGGCATCTATGTGAATTAAGGGGTCATTATTCCATAAAAATGGTTAATTTTGTGATAACAAGCCTAGGAGAGTGTGAAATTGTTTTACAACACCTTAGAACACTTTGACACAAGGCTTGGAAAATGGGTTAAAAGAGGTTGAAAAAAGGTCCAAAATCCATAGGAAAGGGTCCAAATGAGTGAAAAGTGTCAAGGCTACACTTTTTGGCAACACAGTTGTCATCACTAAATCAACCCTTTCTTATGCTATAATGACCCCTTAATACACCTACATGCCTTATTTTAGTGTGTTTTGTGAGATAATCCTGAAAAAAAATAAAAATCACACCTTAATCCCCGATAACCAATGACAAATGCGTAGGTGGACTAGGTCACCACCTTGGGAAACCTCGTAACATGTGGCATAAAATTTAAATTTAACATAATATTCTTCTGAGATTTTGTCTCTAAAACCCTAAGATCGACCTGTATGGTGTTATTTGAGGAACAATTAGGGAACAAATTCTATAAATAAGGGCTTTCCCCTCATTTCGAACCCCTTCCATCTCATTTTTCTCCTCACTCAATCTTTTCAAACTCATCCACTATTCTTCTCAAGCAAGCTAGGGTTTTTGCAGACTAAGATGTGATGACATCTCTGCAAAGCATTCAAGGGTTGAATCTTTGCTATAACTCAAGCTCACTCATCATGAAAAGTTACTAAGTCAATTTTTATTACACTTCATGCTTTCTCATTGTATTTCATGATTTGATTTAATTATTTACAAAGGGGCTTGACCAAGGCAAGCCCCCATACTCTAACAATTACCATTTCTTCTTCCTTCTTTGTGTGTTTGCAGATTTGGGTATCTTGGAAGGTAGAAGATCAATCAAGAGTGGATTGGAATCTTATTGAAGACACCTCCTTGTTGGATAGGTAAAAACATTCAATAAATGACACCAATAGATCGAGAATCAAAGTTGCAAATCTAGACACCAAAAGAAGTAAAAAGTGCAGATCGAGACCTCTAGATTCCACTTTCAAACTTCCTGAAAGGTTGAAAGGGAATAGGTTTCTATTAGTGGTGACCTAGTCCCACCATACATTAATTTTAGGGTTTTCTATAGATTTGAGTACCCTTTTGGTAGAAACGAGTTCTAATAGATTTTCGCAGAAAATGGACTAGGTCACCCAGAATGGTGTAAATGTCTGAGTGGATGTCTACATCAGATTCTTCAGGTTTTGAGATCTTCATGCCATCCCTCCTCAGCCTCCTGGTGCACATCATCATTTCCATTCATTTATGTTATAGTTTGTTGACATTGCTTAGGTCATTTGCATATCATAGTGTGTTCTCCAGCATCTTTTACACTCTAATAGTTTGTATTCAATAGTTATTTTATTGCATTAGTTTTCAGCATTTAGGGCATCCCACACACATCACTTTAAGCCCCTCACCCCCCCATTTGATTAACACCAAGAACACCTTTAGTTCGCAAGGGAGACGATTCTACCAACTTAGCTTCTAAGTGAAAAACCCTAGAAGCTAATTGGGGAATCCTCTTTCCCCAAAATACATTATTCTTGGTGGTTCATTTAATTTTGATGTATTTAATTTAAGCTCTGATGTATTAGTTTATGCATAGATATATATATCATGATGTGTATTGATTATAGTTTTTTTCCATCTTGCAAGGCCCACAAAGGATTGGCGAGATCTCTACCATCAGGCTATAGCACAAATAGTGCTAGAATCTTTTGATGAGGAGGATATGGAATTGGATTACATGATCCCACCTATTATGGAGAGAGATCCACCATCATTAAGACCCTTCATGATACCGCAAGCAACATACGAGGGCTTGAGGAGAGAGGTCCACCGAGCTTGGACTACATCAAAGGCACAGTCATTCTTGACTCAGGTAGAGGTTGAGAGACTAGAGAGAGAGTTGGAACAAATACAAGGAGAGAGGGATCAAATAATAGGAGATCCTTAGGTGGCACTTACATGGATGGAGGGTATGGAGTTCATGATCAGATTCAGAGGTTCGTGATCATGATTACGTATGACTGTCTCTCGATGTTTGAATATTGATGCAGCAAGAGTACCAGATCCTAAGGGATATGGTAATCAAAGTCCTAAGCGAGATTTTATATTTGGATGACATGTACATAAAAATTTTGATATATATATATACATGCATTTTGATGCTATATGTGTTAGTTTAATGTGTGAATGTTAACTGATAATGTGATTAATTAAATATCCTCTATAAGATTATTTAATTAATTGCCACATAATTTTAAAAAAATTATGTGATATAATTCCTCCATCAGGTTCACCAAAATTAACCACAAATTTTATGTTTTGGGTTAAAGGATGGGTCCCCCAAGGCTTTCTAGGGTGTTCACCTAGAAGGAAATGGGTTTCCTTTGTCAACATAAAACTTGGGATTCATTCAAAAATAGGGTTGGATATGATTGAAATGCCTATATGAAGTATTCTAAATGCTATAAGCTTATAAATGAAACTAACTATTGAACAATAAACTAATGACATATACATTGTTTGAAAATACATAATGTTATGCAAGAAGGATGAAATCAAGAATATACAAGGAAAGATAACATAACAAATCAAACAAGTGCACTTGGAAACTGACGAATATTTGAATGTAGGTTGGAGAAGCCTCTGAATATCTAAAAAATATAACTTTTATGCCAAGCTGGGCAACCTAGTCCTAGTTCAAGTAAATTGCTTTGGGCTCCATTCCAGCCAACTGGGTACTCAAATCCACCAAAATTTCTGAAAAAATCCTATAGTGGGACTAGGTCTCCACTATTGGTTACCTAGTCCCTTTGAGATTTTCAAGAAATTTGAAAGTGGAGTTAGAGGTCTAGAGTTTTCACTCTACTTCTTCATTGAAATTTGGGTGCATATCTACAAAATCACCTTAAATCCTAAGATAGAGAGAAAATGGAAGATGGAATCACTTTGAAAACAAGTCTTTAGGTGTGATTAGGTGGCTAGTTGCACCTACTCAACCTAGATTTCTCCATGATTCTCCATAGGCATCCATTATCAACCCTTTGCAATGTGATATATTGATTGTGAAGTGAGCTTGAAGACCTACAAAATCCCTAGCTTCCTGCCCTAAGCTTCAACTTTGTTCTAGAAAGAGAGATGAATCTTCATCTGGAAGATGTTCAACACTTTGTTCTTGAGGTTGCTTTGCGAAAAATTACTAAAGGATTTAGAGAGAGTAAAAAATGGCCTAAATACAAGTATTTATAAGAAAACATACATAATTGTCAGTTATTTTGATCTAACAGGCCGACACCCATGAAGAATTTTTAGCAAGTTAGACATTTTCCTGCTCAAAAATGCAAATAACCCTAAAAAGGACTAGGTCACCACCTTGGGTGACCTAGTGCCTCTAGGGGTTTTTGTGGTGGGATCTATTAATTTTGAGTGATTTTGGTGTTTTTTTTCAGGACTTGTATGATTCCTTAAGTAAAATTTGCCTCAAAGTAAAAAATAACAAGTCTTAAGGGCCTATAAATGTTGTTTTAGGAGAGTGATTGATGCAAGGGTACCTAAATTAGGACCAAATTAGGCACAAAATTTTCCTTTTTCTCAAAGGTATATGATTTTTGGTGACACAATTATCTATGCTTGATTTCCCAAAATTACACCACACAAAGTTGATGTATGAATTCATTAATTAAAGTAGGCTAAATCCCACGAAAATTTGAAATTAAATCTTGAAAATAGCTTAAGGAAAACTAAGACACCCAAGGTGGTGTCTTAGTCCCAAGGCATGAAACTTGGGGCATAGACTTCAAAAAGGGGCCACTTTAATGCACACTTGATATTAGGGTCCCAAGACCATTAGGGGACAAAGATGCCTTAGGTGGCATCTTAGACCTGACCAAAAAATCAAGGACGCTCATATAGAATCATTAAACTATCATTTATCCATTGATGTTTACGGGGATTAGCCATTAAAATATGTAATTCATCAGAATTGTGGATGAAAAATAGGACCAATTAAGACATAAAAAAGGATAAACAAAGCAAGGTGGGCCCAAAAAACTGTGAAAATGCAAGGGTGTGCATTTTACTATACTACAATATCAAAAAAAATTAGTACATGAGATAAAATAAAGAATGTTAGTGGGGCCTATAGCTACCAAATCCCTCAGGACTTGGAAATCGAACCCATCGAGAGACAGTAGTATGTGATCATGAACTAATAATAAAATAAAATGCATAATATAGCCCCCCTACTCATCCAAAAGTCATAGCCTCCATTCGGATGGCTTTTAGGCACTCTCACACTATGTGATTTCTATATGCCTATAGCCTAGAAATCTCTACATGAAGTCTCTTGACTTCCACTTGATCTGAAGATGAGCAAAGATCCTCATATGCAACCTTAGCTTGATCAGCATGCATAGTAGCACCCTCATATGCTACTCTCAATATAACATAAGGCTCAAACATCTCTGGGTGTTTGTCCATGATAGGGGGTCATGTAGTCTATTTCAATAGCCAAATCTATCACTAAAGGAGGTACTATCTCTATAGCTACCTATCGGTAGTGATCATGCAAATCTCTCACATACCCTTCAAGATAGAAATAATAAAGCTCATCAATAGAAATAATTATATATACATATATAAATCAAATTACAATTAGAAAAGGATAGAAATAATCATAAAAAATATTTCGTCATCTAGATATTTTTTTGGCTATGTAAAAATAGCGTTGTCCTATGCAGGAGGAATAGAGGATGTGCTAGCCTTTGCATGATCAAAATCACTTGCACGTATTGTAGTTACTAAGTGTGATCTAGTAACACTGGTAGGAGATGAATCTCTCCACTCATCAGTGACTGGACCTTCATCTTCTTTGTCACTACCCTCACTCATCAGTTGGCCCTCATCCTCATCCCTGTCCTCATCCTCACCGTCATCCTCATCCTCATCCTTGATGTTGTCCTCCTCATCCTTGTAATCTAAGTTTTCATTCTCACCATAGTCCTCCTATAACTCATCTACAAATAGGTCTACAACCCTAACCCCTATATCCTCACTTGCCTCCTCCTCCTCATCCCTATGATCTAGAAGAGGTCGTGGAAACCTTATAGACTGATCCATAGAAAATACTAGATTTGGTCATGTTGCGGTCCACCACTCCTCATATGAATTCATAGCACCTATTTAATTAATATAATAGGTTTGGGGAATGTCAAGAGATGAGTCATCTGAGTCACTAGATACAACATCATCCACTATCAGTCAACTCATATCTCCTAGCCTCCAAGCAATCCACACTGATTGCCTGTAGAATGGTTATGCTATTAGTGGCACCTATAGTTGTCTAAATAGCCTCATTACATGATCATAGTAGAATGGTCTTACTACATAATCATGTATCCCCAGTAAAAACCTATCCCTGTACATCAGTGTCAACTATCGAGTCTCATCTGGCCATAAAGGTATCAGCTAGTAGGGTCTCCATAAGATATCCTCCTAATCTAGTCTATCAAATCTTACTCTCAAAAAATTAAAATCTCCATATTGCAATGCTCATATCAATAGATAATTGAAGGAACCTTGATATCCTAGGGTGCATATAAATAGAAATCATATCATCCTAGAGTGCATGTGATATGCTCTAGGAATCAAACCTATAGGCACATATAATTTACTATGATCTTAACCTTGTGATAAGAAAATCATCCAAGATCATAGTACAGATGTGAGAGCATACTTCAACCCAATGCATAGATGGTCTTGCAATGCTCCATCTCATGTATCATGTGAACTAGGCCTCCATCTAGGTGCACTCCCGAGCCATTTGGGACTAGTACTAATTATACAGTGAAGATCGTAATTTATCTCAAAAGTGTTTATCATGCTTAGAGTAGCGACTATAGCTCAATACATGGCCCGGTGATCTCATCTTGAATTGGTCCTCTAAGGTAGTACCCTATATTTTCTCTTATCTACCTATATGTATGATCCTCAATGAAATTGAATCTCTCACCTCAAACAGTAACTCAAAGGATGTGATGTGAATCCTCCAAAGTGATTATCATCTCACTGATAGGGAGCCATAATGTGTAGGTGTCAGTATCCCACCTCTCTGTGAATTAAATTAACATGGCATCATGGTATCTCATTGGTCACATAAGATATGACCAATATAATGTAGTGGCATGTAATGTTTTTCTATCCTCCTCAGATACTGTTGAGATGAGGTTTCGTAAGCAAGAAAATAGTATTTCATTGAGACATTGTTGTGATTATAGATGGTTCTAAGAAAAATTAAAAATATCATCTATAAGTATTCTAAAATATTAAATCTATACATAGATAGTCATAAAGTATGCTAAAGTATTTGTAGTATACTTTTCTAAGGATCGTAGACACTTTATTCCTTTTTTGGGACACTTTGTGAAGAAATGGGACAGTTTGCAAAAAAGTGGGACACTGTGAAAAAGGGACACTTTGCAAAAGAAAGGGGAACATGGAAAAAAATTCTTCTAAGGCTTTAAAGACATCTAGAAATTCGTAAAAACATAAATTAAATGCATAAAAAAAAAACTAGGGTACAAAAAAGTTCACTCACAAGATGTTGTAGATCACGTCGTGTCACCTCTTCATGTAGGTTGTCTAGTCTCAAGGCCACATATGGTTGTACGCTTGGAATTATCACTCACTCTTCGCTAAAATCAAAATACAAGAAGTTAAAAGGGAAAATTATTTCAATTATCTTATCTTTTTAGTGTTATATATGTTAAAATTATGTCATTTTCATATTAGGGTTAAATTTCATTTTCATTAAAACTAGCATATTGAGGGCTAGAGAACTTTTTCAATGCAATTTGTTGTGTTGGATTTACAATTTTTCTCCCGTTCTCATCAAATATCTATCATTATATGGTAAGGTGCATGGAAATACCCTATGATATGACTTATCCAGTTTGATATGGTTAGATTGCTACCTTGAGTCCACCTCCATAAAGCATGTGGAATGAAGGGGGCGAAAACATCTACCCTCGAATTTAAATTCATAAAGACTTTAGATAAGATTATTTTTAAACAACTAATGAATCGGTTTTGTAGGATGTGGTTTCTAACATTGTGGTTTATAGATAGCTACAATGGCGGATTCATTCTCCCATGTTCACAAAAGAATCCATCTGAGTATCGATTTATGAAATGATGTTTATTGTTTGAATTCCTTTAGCTTGCATATGCCCGTAGAGTCATATGGGCGCTAAAGTGGAGGCCAAATATAGTGTATAAAATTGTAGGCTCTTCATGGTGATAGTATAATTTAACATTTAAATTCAACCTATTTTAGTATCCTTTAATTCATGACCCTTTAAGTTACCATTAATAGGCCCCTAAGACCCTTTATTTTGGATCCCAAGACTTTATTTGACTGAAATCCTAACAAAATAAACAAAAGGCATTCAATTTTCTAACAACTTGACATTTTCCCACCCAAAAACAAGGGTGGGACTCATATGCCACCTCTGGTGTATGACTTCCCCTAGGTGGGACCCATATGCCACAAGTGGCATATGAGTCCCGTGTGGCCCCTTTTTAGTGTTTGAGTAGAAAATTAAGGTTTCTAATTTAAATTTTTGATTGATGTCAACATTTGGGATCTAATAAATGGTAAATGAGATTAAGTGCCTATATAAAAAAGGTTTTAAATCAATATTATCATCTAGAGAGATTGATTCAAGATCTTAGCATTTACAAGAGTTTAAGGGAAATTAAAAATAAAAGTTAAAGTGTTGGAGTAGAATAATACTATTTTTGAGGGTCTTGAAGCTCACTTTCATCCAAGGTCTAACATTGTCAAGGATTGATGATGGTTGCCTATAGTGAATCATGATGGATTCTAGGTTGGGAGAGGAAACTAGCCATCAAACAGAGCCTAATGACTTGTTTCCTAAGTGATTCCATCCCCCATTATCATTCTAATTTGTGCTTAAAGGAAGGCAATTCAACATTCCAAATTAACTCATCATCTCTATGTTTCATTTATGTAGCTTATTCTAGCACATTAGAATAAGGTATTTTTGAATATTAGATAGACTTAAGATTAGGGATTGCACCCACATTTACTTTCAAGATCCATTGTTTCTATCAAGGTTTATTTATCGAATTAGGATTTTGACCAAGGAAAACCCCTCATAAGAAAATAAAAATTGCATTCTATCATGTAGATATTTTTAGCAATTTTAGATATCGAAATGGAGTCAAGAAAGGAGAGTAGATATAGAAGAATAGATTGAAAACTTGACCTTATGAAAAATAAAAATAGGATTGATAGGCCACTTGTGGTGTATGAGTCTTGGTATAGCATATTTTTCAGGTTTAGTAGGATTTAGACTTGTCACTACTAGATTCAAATTTCTACTTAGAAACTCTAATTTGGGACTAAATCACCTAGCCTAGTGTATGAGTCCTAGTGAGCATTAAATTTATAATTTTTATGATTTCATGTCTTCATTCAATCCTTTTAGTTTCTAGGTGCACACCTAAACTTTTTATTTCTTTTATTATGAAGTTGTAATTTGATTAATTAATGATGTGAACAATATTATTAATGTGATGAATGATTAATAAAATTTTAATGATAAGAGAAATATTTTTAGGTGTCCAAACTTTTCCCCTCTTTGAAGAAATATCTAAAGAGAAAATTTTCAAAGAAAAGAAAAAAAATTAGTTGAGAAGAAAACATATGGGATATGAAGATTATGATGGCATGTCGCAGTTGGAAGATAAATGGAGAATCACATTGAAGGTATATGGGTGCACATATTAGTAGCATAATATAAAATATTCATGATTATTAATTTCATTATTAAATTTTGCAGATTGCTATTTCTTAGATATGATGAAGATTCTAAACTGAGACTGAGTTGAGTAGTAGATGAACAAGAAGATTCTAAAATGAAGTGGAGTTAATTAATCATGGTAGAAAGACTTGAGTGAAGAGATGGAAATGGAAATGGAAAATTTTATTTGACAGTAGATAATTAAATCTAATTTAATTAAAAGGATAAGGATAAATAATTAATGATGATGAAACCTCAAAAATCGAATTCCACCTTTTGGGAAATGGAACTAAAGGGGGATTAGGGTTCCTCTTATTTCACTTATGTTTCGTTAAAGGAAACCAAGATATCTCAATAAATTATTTTGATTGAGGAATTGGTTAGATTGTTAAGATGGTTTCCGTAGGTGTGATAAAAGACAAAAGGGGGTTCACCACCAAGAGAAGGCTTCAAAAGAAGAAGATGAAAATGATATTCAAATCTAACTATGCAACCTAAGATATGAAACTGAAAATTAGATATAATGAACTAAGAAAGGACATAAGAGCACCAAGAAAATTGAAGATGCTTCAAAAAAGGTTTGCACTCCCAAAATTATGAATGTCAATGCACACTAAGACTCATACATTGGTAGGGGTGATTTAGTCCCAGTTCAGGGTTTTGAGCTTAAATCAAAATCTCTAACTACTAAACAAGGATCTACAAAAAAATCTTGAAATATGGTATACTGGGACTCATACGACACAAGTGGTGATGTTTTCCTAGTAGAAAGGTTGATCTAAAACTTTGACATCCTCTAGTGTTCTCTTGTAGCTTCTCTCCTATAGGATCTAACAATTTGAAAGTTTGAATTCTTCTCTATATATGAATTTTTGTGATCTTGCAGTGTAGATGACAACTTTCTCCAATCTTTCTCTTCAAGGGATATTCAACCAAAATCTATAAATCAAACATCAAAGAGAGGGGAAAATGTTTTTTTTTATTAGTGGATAGGGTTTTTCCTTGATCAATCCCCATTTTGGTACTCAAACCTTGATATGAATAGAAATAGAATGGAGGAATGATGAATGAAAAAATATAATATTTTACAACTCACCAAACCCTTAGAATAAAGGCTACAATATTGTATGAGATTTCTAGAATAAATAAATATTTTGATGGTTGATTGTATACTATGGATCTTGGCTTGACTTCTCACTTGAATCATAAAAACCTACATAACAAATGTTAGCTCAAAAAAAAGCATGATGAATTATGACTTTGACATGATGCTTGAATCATTAATATATCTCCAAAACACTTGATAATCAACTCTTGAATGCTCTTGTAAACTCTTATATAAGTTCTCTTGATTGGTTATGAAGCTCTAGGATGAAATTTTTGGCATATGGATTCTATTGTTGTCATTGATGGAAATCTAAGTCATTCATCCAGTCCATAGTCTAGTTTTGGTTTATACCGATAGAACAAAATGAAGAATAGGGCATCCAGTTAAAAGCAAAATATATCAATCCAAATACATCACTAGACTATTATTTTGAGTTGTGGGTCTCAGAGAAAGGTTTTCTAATGTTCGTAATACCTTATTCATGAAGTATCTCGATGCACATTCACTGGTATGCAATCTAGGAGATCTGGTACACTAATTTTTTGGTTATTTGTGCTACAAGGCTTACTCATCAAAAATAGCAATTGTGGACATCTAGGAGTAATTCATTAAATGTTTTTGTGTTTGAAATTTTTTATTTGGGTCCCTACTATGTCATGGAGGACTATGGAAGGTGTGCATAAAGATTTAATTAAGGATCTAGCCAACAGTTGAAAATAACTTTATGTTCTATAAAGCCAACATATGAATGATCAAATCTTTGATAGCGGATATATATATGAGATCGGTTTTATCATTTTGATATAGAGAATAGATGTGAGTGAATTATATCAGTGTGGTGTGAAATTCAGAAGGATAATGGTGTGAATTCATCTATACATGAATCTATGATGCAAAGAGAAGAAAAGAGTAGAGTGAGGTACAAAACCAGATAGAGGATTCAAAATCTAATCTTTGAGCCTAACCAAAACTATAACCTGGCATAATTAGATGCTACTACTTCAGTTCAACCTTCAGATGGTTTTAATCTATTCTTTTGTAAGGTTGTGAGCCTTCCCTTTGAGCAGCGAGCTCTAGGTAGTGTGCTTGAATCCAAGTGCATTCTCTCTTGTAAAAATTTTATTTGAGTACTCAAATAATGGATTAACCTCCACTGTGGTTTTTCCTCTAACAAGGTTTCCATGAAAAAATCCTTGTGTTATGGTTTTGTGGATGATTACTTTATATTTTTGCATCTTTCCTTTGGTTTAATGTTGAAATGGTTTTAATATAAGATTAATATTAGTTAAGATTTGTAGAACACTGATTCACCCCCCCTCTAAGTGTTCCCTTGAGTCTAACAATTGGTATCAGAGCCTAGTTCCTCGAAAAATGTTTAGTAGCTTGAGGTGGATCTTGGAATATAATGGACTATCATAGTCTTTAGCAACAACTTTTGGTGGCACTTGATGACCTTGATCGGTCTAAAGCAGAAGTCTAGGAATTGAAACCAAATCTTAGGGATGCTGAGAAATTGATTCAGACATTGAAGGATCAGATTTTTAAATCCAAAGAGCAGAGAAAGGATCTTTGTGATTAGATCAAGCAACAAGAGATCAAAAACATGGATGATTCTCACCTAAATCAAACCTTGAAGGAAGTAACTGAAGAATGTGAAAATATGGCCAAATATAATGCTACCCTAAAACATGAGATGGAATCTATGGTGGGTATGTCCAACATCATGATGGGTGAAAAAGTGGTGATATGTAAGTGATATGATGGTCCATGTGGCTGATGACTTGTTTTTAACCTAAAATTGATGAAATGAAAAGGGTTTTTAAAGGAATTGAAAGCAAATATTAGGGATTCTAAGAAATTCATTTAGACATTGAAGGATCAAATTATTAAATCCAAAGAGAAGAGAAAGGATCTTTGTGATCAAATCAAGAAACAAGAGATCAAAAACATGGATGATTCTCACCTATATCAAACCTTGAAGGAAATAACTGAAGAAAGTGAAAATATGGTCAAATATAATGCTACCCTAAAACATGAAATGGAATCTATGGTGGGTATGTGCAGCATCATGATGGGTGAAAAAGTGGTGATATGTAAGTGATACGATGGCCCATGTGGCTAATGACTTGTTTTTAACCTAAAATTGATGAAATGAAAAGGGTTTTTAAAGGAATTGAAAGCAAATATTAGGGATTCTAAGAAATTCATTTAGACATTGAAGGATCAAATTATTAAATCCAAAGAGAAGAGAAAGGATCTTTGTGATCAAATCAAGAAACAAGAGATCAAAAACATGGATGATTCTCACCTATATCAAACCTTGAAGGAAATAACTGAAGAAAGTGAAAATATGGCCAAATATAATGCTACCCTAAAACATGAAATGGAATCTATGGTGGGTATGTGCAGCATCATGATGGGTGAAAAAGTGGTGATATGTAAGTGATACGATGGCCCATGTGGCTAATGACTTGTTTTTAACCTAAAATTGATGAAATGAAAAGGGTTTTTAAAGGAGATTCTCAACTTTCCACCAATATAAATTATTCTTTACTTTAAGTTTAATAAATTATTATTATTCATTTTCTATTTGAATTACAACTAAAGTCTGGATTGATAAGTTGATTGAAAAACATCTATAGATTTCAAACGGTATCACATTTTTTGAATCCAAAACATGCATCAAATTCTATGCTTCACATACTATAGGATTAAAAAAATAAAAATTGAATTTCACTCAGTTTTGACCAAATTAAGGTGGTCAGACATACAAGGTTTTATACTTTTTTAAAGTTGTAATAAAAAAATCATAATTAATTATTTATTTGGAAAAAAATTACAATAAAATATGCATCACATTGGTACATGAGTTCTCTACTTATATCGAAAATATTATAAAAAAATATTATCATTTCATTATGGTTAGGGTGGTCAGACAAACACCTACTTATTGTTTCCGTAAAATTTAAGTACTAGTACATCAACATTTCAAATTTTCACCAAATAGATTTTTGTTTTTTTTTTAAGATAAACTTAGTAGTTTAGAAACTACATTCAATTTGATACAAATTCTATTCTTACATATTTTTGAAATAATATCGATAACTTATTCGAATTTTTACATCAAGTTGCATAACTCTGATTTTCTAAATTTTCATCACCACTTAAGAGCCTATTTTTTCCATGATGATCCTGCACATACCCTGGTGATGAAGTAGACTAAAGATATTTAAGAAAGGAAGAAAAATGAGGGGAACCCTACACATTCATTAAAGGAGAAATCTGATGAATGCAGAAGAATAAAAGGAGAATTCATTCAGATGGAAAGTGAACTACTACAATTTAGAAACAATGGAGAAGAACTTGAAAAATAGATTGTTATTCTTAGAAATGAACTTACTATTACAAATGAATATAAGGAGAAGTTTAAGATTAATTCACTTAAGCTTGATGAGCTGACTCAAGGACAAAAGAGTGGAAATGACAAAAGAGGTCTTGAATATGAAAAAAGGAGAAAGCTCCAAATTTGGACATAAGAATTTCAAGCAACGAAACTAGGTGAACAAAGGTGGAAGGTATCCGATAAGACAACCTAATGCTCAAAATATTAATGGATAATATTTTTCTTGCAATAAATTCAATCATATGGCTACTCAATGTAGAATATGAAATCAATAGATTCACCATTTTTTGGCCAGTGGTTCAATTGCAAAAATTTTGGTCATAAATAAAATGAATGCAAAAAATTATCAAACTACTCTATCAATAAAAGGAATGTTGCATGTTACACATGTGAAAGATTTGGGCATAATTCTAATCAATGCAGATCAATAAGAAATCAATGGAATGATTGGTTTCTAAGAGGAAGTACTTTGTGCAAGAATTGCAATAAATATGGTCACATTGCAAGATTTTTCCAAAAGAAAAATTCGGATAGAAGAGGTTCGGTATATAGAGGCAGGAATATACAAAAAGATGACAAGGGAAAAGGAAAAGTGATTATAGATGAAATAAGAGATCAAATCAAGAAGACATGGGTAATGAAGAATGAGTTTGATGTTGGAAATGGTTCTACAGAACCTACTTCTGATAATTCTTCAAGAAATTGGTTTCAGCCCACTGGCCTAGGGGGAGTTTTTCAAAGAAAATATTTTTCTCCCTTGTTTGTAGCTAGTACCAAAATGTGAAGGATGGTGAGAAAGGTGTATCAATGATATGCAAAGGTTTTTAGAAAACTTTCACAAATAAATTCCAAGAATCATAAGTCTTCAGAAGAACTTTTCTCTAGATGTCTCAGAAAATAGAGTATCCAAAGAACCTAGGGAAAAATCATTTATTGCAAGTGTGTGAACTATAAAAGACAAGTTGGAACCCTCATTTTTCACTTTGCATCGAATAAGAGAAGGATGAGAACACTTGGTAGGAGAATATCGAAGCAGTGAAATTGATTCATCGACAAATCTCAGAACACATCAGGTATTTCAATTATTTTTAGATTTTCCATATAACTCAGTGTGCAGTTGATAAACATAAAAATACTCAAGGAAGAATGGAAAAAATCAAAGGGATAATTATCCTAGATGAGTACAATGAAAATATTAGGTCCATGACAAATATGTTTTTACCTAATGAATTGAAGCAATTGAAAGAAGCCAAACACAAGAATTTGGATATTTGGAATGAGTTTCGCTACCTCTAGAACATGAAAATTGTTAAATTCATTTTGAATAGATTGCAAAACGACACCTTGATTCTAGACAAACCCTACATTATTTCGGAGGAATTAATCGAAAATTTGACTGGACTATAAATTTGGGGACATACCAAGAAAGAAATTCATTCAGAACAAATAAGTGGAAACCCTAACCAAAATAATTGTAGATCAAAGGGCACTAATAATTTCAACAATCAAGAACCCTATTATAAAGTACATTGCGCATGGAATATCATATGAAGTATTTTTCAGAAACAAAGGAGTAACTTTGGCTGGTGCAGTTTACATCTCCCATAAGATTATAATGGAAGGTCAGGATTTTGACCTATGTAGATTGCTAAAGGATCAATTGATTGAGAATGTGCAGCTAATAAAAGAGATAGGTTACCCTTTTAGGTTTAGTACTCTGGTAATATGTTTAGTAATGTATTTACTGAATTTTTTTCCAATGATCAACAATGTGGTGTGAAAATTAAATGAACCAGGTGGTATGTAAATAAATATACTCATACTCTAAGAGCTTGGCCAATTGGGATCAAGAATTTATAAATTTCCTTATGAATTTACTTGGAAAGTGTCACTCAATCAGTATTTCTCTTCCGATAAGATAAATTGAAGTTGGCTCCTCTTCTGATGGCATGGAGAAAAAGAAAAAAGAGAAAAATAAGCTGTTGAATATAACCCTCCGGAATGCAAGATTCCCAAAATTGAAGAAAAAGGATTCAAGGAACAAGAAATTGCGGATATTCTACATGAAGAATCCGATGAAGAAACTGAAGATCCATAGGGAAATGAACAAGAATTAGCCGAATCAGAACCGAAAAAGGAAATAAAAAAAGCAAGTGAGGAAGAAGATGACCTGGCAAAGGAGAAGCTTCAACAACTTATTCACAAGGAAGGTGGAATGCAAAAAATTGCCAAATTATGGTTTATCAAACCCTCATATGATTAGGATATGATTCTAAGTGTTCTAAGTTCTCATATTGTGCAAATTCAGATCAAATTGGAGATTTTGCAGAACTTACCTGAAGAAATGATTAAATGCCTAAAAGAAACAATGAACTCTGACTCTCAAGAAAAAGAAGAAGGTGACATTATCTCACATTTGAAGGGGAAGTTAAGGCTACCACTTACCAAATTAAAGAAGAAATTGAATGAGCTAATGCAATGCACAAGTGAAGAAAATAACATCTACAACTATTGCATCCATTGGCCTCATGCATTTGGGAAATACAAAGAAAAATTGGAGCAGATTGAAAAAGCGTTGAATGGGATTGGAAAAAGCTTTGATATGTCTCAGGATCAAGATGGTACAATAAAGCAAAGAATTTGAGAGCTACAGTTTGATCACACAAAAGTGAATTCACCAAGAACACACCTATTGATACTTTTTGGAAAGTGAAGGATCTAACTGAATGCATATTGGAACAGATGGTAGAAATACTGAGGAAAGGTGAAAATCTAGAAGATGTGATTACAGTTCAAGAATCCCTGACTAAGATTGTCAACAAGATATCCAATAATAACAACATTATTATAATAATTAGGATCACAATAGATTCCTAGAATAAATTACTTCCACATATGAAAGAAAATCATAAGATAATTTTCAAACTCAAGTAACAATTGTTTTTTTTTTTTTCAAAATTTTGAATCAATTTTTCATATTTTTGGGTGATTGAATACATATTTTGGAATATGGCTTCCATGCTTTATCATTGATGTCAAAGGGGGAGAGAGAGGAGTGAAAAATTTCTCATCAATCATAGGAGGAGCTATGTTTTAAAATTTTTGAAGCATACGAGAGAGAGAGGAGTGAAATTTGGTGGCGTACTCATATTGATTTTGACACTTAGTCATTTTTCACTAAGTGTTGCCATCAATTCCAAATGGGGAGATTGTTGGAATATGGCTTCTAGTGTTGTCAGTGATGGTAACCTAAGTCATTCATCTGATCCACAATCTAGTTATAGTTTATACCGGTAGAACATAATGAAGAATAGGGCATTCAGTTAAAAGAAAAAGATATCGATCCAAACACCTCACCAAACTATTATTTTGAGTTGTGGATCTCAGAGAAAGATTTTCTAATGTTTTTAATACCTAATTCATGAAGTATCTCAATGCGCATTCACTAGTATGCGATCTAGGAGATCTAGTGCACTAATCTTTTGGTTATCTGTGCTAGAAGGACGACTCATCGAATATAGTAATTGTGGATATCTAAGGAGAAATTGATTAATTTTTTTGTGTTTGAACTTGTTTATTTGGTTCCCTACTATGTCATGGATGACTATGGATGGTGGGCATAAGAATTTAATTAAGTATCTATCCGACTATTGAAAAGAACTTTATATTTTATAAAGTCGACATATGAATGATCAAATATTTGATAGAAGATATATATATGAGATTGGTTTTATCATTTTGATATAGAGAATGTGTGTGATGTGAATTATATTAGTGTGTGGTGTGAAATTCAGAAGGATAAGAGTGTGAATTCATCCGTACATGAATTTATGATGTGAAGAGTAGAAAAGAGCAGAGTAGAGCAGAGCAGTTCAGAGCAAAGTACAAAATCAGATAGAGGATCCAAAATCTAATCTATGAGCCTAACCAGAACTATAACCTAGCATAAGTAGATGCTACTACTTTATTTCAACCATTATATGGTTTTAATATGAAATTTTGTAAGGCAATGAACCTTCCCTTTGAGAAGTGAGGTCTAGGTAGTGTGCCTAAATGTAAGTGCATTATCTCTTGTAAAATGTTTATTTGTCTACTCAAATTGTGGATTAACCTCCACCATGGTTTTTCCCCTAACAGGGTTTCCATGCAAAAATACTCATGTTATGGTGTTGTTGATGATTACTTTATGTATTTTCATCTTTCCTTTTGTTTAATGTTGAAATGGTTTTAATATCAGATTAAAATCAATTAAGATTTGCATAACACTGATTTACCCCCCCTCCTAGTGTTCCCTTGAGTCCAATGGACATTATGTGAAATAAGGGTATGTGCAAGATCATGATGGGCCAAAAAGTGGCGATATGTAAGTGATATAATGGACCATGTGGCTGACGACTTCTTGTTACCCAAAATTGATGAAACAAAAAGACTTTTTAAAGGAGATTCTTAGCTTTCCACCAATATAAATTATGTATTACTTTTAATTTAATAAATAATTATTCTTCATTTCCTATTTGAATTACGACTAAAGTCCTGATTGATAGGCTGATTGAAAAACATCAATAGCTTTCAAATGGTATCACATTTTTTGAATCTGAAACATGCGTCACATTCTATGGTTTGCATACTATAGGATTAAAAAATAAATTGAATTTCATGAATTTTTTACCAAGTTAAGGTGGTTAGACATATGCTTTTTTTAAAGTTGTAATAAAAAAATCATAAATAATTGTTTACATGGAAAAAAATTACAAAAAAATATGAATCACATTGGTACATGATTCCTCTACTTATATCTTAAATCTTATAAAAAAAAATTGTCATTTTATTGTGGTTAGGGTGGTCAGACAAACACCTACTTCTTAGTTTTTCCTTGAAATTTTAACCAAATAGATTTTTATTTTATTTTTAAAACCTAGTAGTTCTGAAACTACATTCATTTTTCTACAGATTCTATTCTTACACATTTTTGAAATAATATAGATAACTTATTCAAATTTTTACATCAAGTTACCTAACTCTCATTTTCTGAATTTTCATCACCAGATAAGGGCCTATTTTTTCCATGATGATCCTGCACATACCCATAATCTTTAATTTATACTTATTTATACAAAATTTCTTGAAATCACAGTGCTACAAGCTAACATCATATCTAAGAGGATTAAATCTCACCAAAAAGAACCATTGAAAAAAAAGTCCAAGCTAAGCATGACTCATATGCTAGTTGTGGTGTATGAGTCTCAATAGGCAAAGATTGGGACACAAATTTCAAGAATTATTAATTTTATTGTCAAATTAAACTTTAGGACCGAAAACATAGGTGGGACCCATATTCCCAACGCGTCATATGAGTCCCAGATCACTAAGTTTTGTCCATAGAAACTAAAAACATTAAATTATGATTGGTTATTAGATATATATAGGGATTATCTCTGAAAGATGCATTAAATAAAGATTGTGGATGGCAAAAGGGGACCAAATAAGGCATAAATAAGTCTCATGTTAGTAGGGAGTTCCCAAAAAAATGTGAAAATGTAAAGGGATACATTTTTTACACTATATTTAGCCCCCACTTTAGTGAAAGGGTGAACTTGCTTGAAAACCACAATAAAGTAGACCAAATCACATCAAGAGGGGTCTAAGTGTACCAATGATAGCGAGGTAGGATGAAAATAATCAAGCGGGTTCTACAAACCCCCAAGATCAAGATCCTATGGAAAACCAACATAGGCACACAATAATACAAATTTAAATGATGTGAGGAACAACTAGGTATAAGCATATACACTCTCAAAAATAAAAATAAGGAAAAATAAAAAAGTGGTGGATCAAGCCTTGAATATTTATCCCACACATTGTGGAATAGATCTAGGTTGTTTTTCCAAAAATTTTACAATTGGAGCATGATTTCCACTATGAAAATCAACACACACTCACAAGGCCTAAAGGAACCTTAGGTCATCGACTAGGTGAGTGCATGGTGAGACACATACTACATGGTCTATATATGCTCACACAGATAAAAAAGTAGCTATCAAAAATTCATTCCTACTTTCAACTCCCGTACATAGAACCATACCAAAGTTATCCCTATTGATAACTTTGATAAGGTTCCACACAACAAGAACAATAAGGTTCATGAGGCAAGTAAAACATCATATGCTTGACACCCATGAACAAACAATATGGCTCCATAGATAAGAAAAGTGTGTTATGAAAGGTGGCCATATAACAAGTATTGTAAGTGAAAAATAGTGAAAGATACATTCAGAGGATTTTTTATTAGTTCATATAAGGTCTTAACTTAGGGAACATTGTGCCTAATATCTCCAAGAGAGGACCAGTCAAAGAATAGGAGATTCACAACTTAGGGGATGCAATGTGTCACATCAAGCAATGAAGAGGAATATAATATACTAAGAGAGATCATGATCATGAACTAAATCACAACCAATGTCACCACAAAGAAAAAGACACATCACATTAAATTAGAAGACTATAGAATGAAATGTGAGTTTTAAAAGAATAATCCCAATGTATGTCCCCACTTTAAAAAATTTGCTAAATGCCATCCTGTGAGAAATTAATTAAAGTAGAAAATAATAAATGCTAACAATAAATTAGAAATGCTTTCTTATTTTGAAATCCCCATGACAAGTCATATGTCTCCAAATGAAGCTATGTCTTGCAAAATGGCTTGCCCCCAAAATGAGATCTGAAAAATTACATAACAAATCCATAGATTTAGGTTTAGTATGTCTTTACTACAATGTTATTTAGACAGCTCAAAGATATCATCTTTCCCAAAATACTCATGGACCAAGAAGAATTACATAAAGAGATCAAAAACAAAGAAAAATGTTTGGGTCAACATGGAAGATACCTAAATTTCTTGATGTCTTACACCATCCCCAAAAATAAAACATAAGAAAAATGAAAAAGATAAATGTTTACAACCTAGAGAAGAATGTAGATACAAATAGAGGAATTCCACAAAGAGAGAGAGACATCATATAGAACAACACAGGGGATCACATTATGCACATGCAATCACACACATAACATGAAAAAGAAAAAAAAGAAAAAGAATAGTAAGGCACATACAAGTAATCCTATTAGTAGGTCTTCTGCATCCCAATCATGTTCATCATATACAAAGGGAAGACAACTAGTCAAATGGAAAATATCAAGTTCAACACTCTTCTTAGGAGAATTATCGTTTAAGTTTCAATAGAAGAGGAAAATAATGTATTCAACTCATTATGCACTTAATCACTCCTAGCAACCTCATCATCATCATCCAAGTTAATCAAAATAGGAGGTCAAATGATAATGTCCAAAGAAGGATTTAGCTCTTGTTGCGCTTGTGATATAGAATCATTTTTTTGTGGTAAAGGGGAAGACTCATCATGTATTGCTTCAGTCAAGTTTAGATGTTGATTTTATTTTTTATTTTCTTCATTTAACCTTTGAGAAAGAGATCAACATTTATGTGTAGGTTCTCTAGAATATTTGTTTCTTTTGGTATGATTGTCAAGTTGTTTTTGTGTAGTAGCAAGTTTATCAACCATAGGTTTTTTTTCTCCCTAAGGGGATGAACAAAATAAACTATGGGAGGTTGTTCAACCACTTTCTCTTTATCTTTGTGGACTTGTTTTATCTTAGGAGGTCTGATGATATTTTGTTTGTTATCTCTTGGTCTTTTGTAGGAGATAGGAAAATTATCTATTGTGGGTTGGTCTTGGTTATTTTGAATTTCTTTAAGTTCAATCATAGTTTCATTAGGGATAGGAGGCTTAATTATGGGTTGAGGCATGTTTCTAAGTGATATTTTTATTATTAGTCGATAGGTTATTTACGTGGGGAACCCCACCGACATTTCCAGTAGTCTGACACCGGTGGGAAACCAATGAACTTTACGACAGGGGTAACAAGTACGGTAATAAAAACAACCATTAGTACAAATCTTCTTTTTCAATCTGGCAGCCACATTTCTCTTGGTTAGATAATGTTAAAACTATTGTTAAATATTGAGATGCGTGCTAAGAGAGAGATAGGAATAAATAAATAAATGATTGTTAGTATTTGTGAACTGATTAATAAGCACATTACTGCCTTAAATGTGCATTTTACTTAAAAAAAAAAAAGAGAACCAAAATTTCGAACAATAATCGAATTGTTACTTATGAGATTTAGTAATAATAAAATAAAATAATTTATATAATAAATAAAATAAAAATGATTCTTTAAATAAAATAAATAAAATAATATAATAAATTTTTAATGAAAATAAAATTTATATAATAAATAAAATAAATAATAATTTATATAACAAATAAAATAAAAAGATTCTTTAAATAAAATAATATAATAATTTTTTACTAAAAAAAAATTTGTTATGTGTTATAAAATCTAAACAATAAATAAATAGAAAAATGAAAAACTAAATTTGTATAGGAAGTGTTGTTTTTGGAATGAATTGGAGAGGAGGGTAAAGAAGTAGAGAGGGAAGGATGGAGAAAGAGAGAGAGAGAAGGGAAAAGAAGTAGAGAGGGAAGGAGAGAGAGAAAGAGGAAGGTAAAGGGACGGAGGGAGGGAGAGAGAGGTGGGATAGAAAGAAGTAGAGAAGGAAAGAGAGAGCCAAAGAGAGTGAGAGACAGAAAGGGAAGGAGGGAGAGGTAGAGAGGGATAGGGGAGATATAGAGAATTAGAGGGGGAAGAAGAGAGAGGTAGAGAGGAATAAGTGAGAGAGGGAGAGAAGTAGAGAGGGAAGGAGAGAGTGAGAGAGAAATAGGTGGGATGGAAGGAGGGACATGTAGAGAGGGATATGTGATATAAAGATAAATAGAGAGGGAAGGAGAGAGCAAGAGGGAGAGAGAAGGGGGGAGGTAGGGAGGGAGAGGTAGAGAAGGATAGGTGAGATAGAGAAAGAGATAGGAGGGTAAAGAAGTAGAGAGGGAAGGATAGAGAAAGAGAGAGAGAGGAGGGAAAAGAAGTAGAGAAGGAAGGATAGAGAAAGAGATAGAGAGAGAGAGGAGGGTAAAGGGATAGAGGGATGAAGGGAGGTATAGAGGGATAAGTGAGATAGAGATAGGGAGGGAGAGAGTGGGATAGAAAGAAGTAGAGAAGGAAAGAGAGAGCTAGAGAGAGAGAGAGAGGGGGGATGTAGGGAGGGTGAGGTAGAGAGGGATAAGGAAGATATGGAGAATTAGAGGGGGAAGGAGAGAGAGGTAGAGAGGAATAAGTTAGAAAGGGAGAGAAGTAGAGAGGGAAGGAGAGAGTGAGACAAAAATAGGTGAGATGGAGGGAGGGATAGGTAGAGAGGGATATGTGATATAGAGAGAAATAGAGAGGGAAGGAGAAAGCAAGAGTGAGAGAGAAGGGGGGAGGGAAGGAGGGAGAGGTAGATAAGGATAGGTAAGATAGATCACTGCTTTCTTCATGCCGTCCATTGCTTTTCACGACCGTAAATAATGTGGGCTCAGTCTATCGGCATAAGTATTGCACCTTATTGGGCTGCAAGTGCTAGTATATTTCACGTTAAAATTTGGAGAGAATTTGACAAATAAGTCCTCACGAGGTTTAATAGGTTTCATAGATTGGGGCCAAAAAAAATATAATGAAAAGTTCCCACAAGAAGACATGGGATAAAAGACACTATGGTGTAGAGTAAAGATCTCATTGTCAAAGGGAAACTTTAATAATTTATTCTTGACTGATGGGATGACTTCCATGGAGTGTAGCTATGGATAAACAAGCTTCACAAAGAATTGATCTGACATCGAGATGATGGAGAATGAAACATATAATTTTTTTGGTCAAATTTTTAGACAAAGGGTGATTGATCCCATCATAGTTCAAGAGAAACCATTATGTGTTTTCATCCATTCTTTATGTTTATCATATGTTTCTTGGTGGAGTTCATGCACAAGTACGAACTCTTCAGTGATCACATTCTATCCACATACAAGATCAATTAATATCCCATTAGTAGGCTTATCATTGACTCGACTGGCTATGTAAAGTGGGCCATCATGTGCATTTATAATTATATCTTTAGATGAGAAAGCAATTTCAAGAGGTTTTTTAGTTCAACCCTTACGAGGTGAAACTTAGATCAATCCCACCATATTATCCATAAGATTTTATTCAGAAGTATCCATAGGACCTTGTTCGATAGTATCAATGTGAAACATCAGAAACAATGTTTCACCTTTTGGAAGATGGTACTAAAGGGGGATTTGGGTTCCTCCACATATTTCTCTTATGTTTCATTAAAGTAAACTGAGATATCTCAGCTAATTGTCTTGATTAAGGAATGGGTTAGGTGGTTTCCTTGGGTGTGATTATATAAAAAAGAGGGTTCACAAGTAAGCAAAGGCTTGGAAGAATTAAATGCAAATGATATGCAAATATAAATATGCAACCCAAGATATGAAACTTAAAATAGGAATAAAATTTTGAGAAAGGATAAACGGGCACCTAAAAATTAGAATATGCTAGGAATAAGCTCTAAAATCCAAGAATTATGACTTCTAATACACACTAGGATCCATAAGCTAGTAGGGGAAATTTAGTTCTAGTTCAAGGTTTTAGGCTGAAATCGAAATCTGCAACTACTAAATCAGGATCTACAAAAACTTATCTAAATCTAGTATACTAGGACTCATATTCCACAAGATACAATTTAGTCAGAGTATCATGGTTGATTTGAAACTTTGGTATCCTCTATCATTCTCTTGTATCTTATCTCCTACCAAATCTTTGAATCTGAAACTTTGAATTCTACTTGATAGATGAATTTCAATGATCTTGCAATGAAGATGACAACTTCAACAACTTCAGAACTTTTACAACTTTATTCAATCTTTCTATTGAGTGGATATTTAACCTGAGTTTTCAAATCACATATTAAAGAGATGGAATTTTTTTGTTGTGCTAGTGGATAGGGGTTTTCCTTCGCCAAACCTCATTTTGGCAATCAAACCTTGAATTGAATAGAAATAGAATGGATGAATGATGAATGAACAAATATGCTATGTTGCAACTCACCAAACCCTTAAAATAAAGAATGAAATCTTGTATTAAATGGATAGTATGAATGAAAATATTGACTCTTGATTGTATGTTATGGATATAGGAGAATAAGATACCACAAAGAATTTTAATTCAAAATAGGTCCAAGCTAAGAAAGACTCATATGCCAATTGTGTCTTATGAGTCCTAGTAGGATAAATTTGGACACAAATTTCAAGAATTGTTAAGTTTAATTCCAAATTTGGGTTTAGGCCATAAAACTTAGGTGGCACCTATTTGACCAAGGTGGCATATAAATATTAGATCACTAAAAAATTTCCATACAAAATGAAATCATTAAATTATGATTGGTTATTAGATATGTGTAAGGATTATCCTTGGAAGGATACATTAAATAAGGCTTGTGGATGTAAAATTTGACCAAATAAGGTATAAGAAAGCCCAATTTTAGTAGAGAGGGCCCAAATAAGTGTGAAAATGTAAAGTGATACATTGTTTTACACTATATTTAGCCCCCACTTTAGCGAGAGGAGGAGCTTGCTTCAAACTCACACTAAAGTAGACAAACTCACATAAAGAGGGGTCCAAGTGTACCAATGCTAGTGAGATAGGATGATAATGATTAAAATGATTGTGTAAGTCCCTAGGATCTAGATTCTATGGAAAACCAACATAAGAAGTAAATAAAACACATGTAAATAATGTAAGGAGAAACAACAGGGCTCAAGTATACACTTCCAGGGAAAAAATAGAGAAAAATAAAAAAAGGAGGGGATCAAGCCCTTACCATTTGTCTAGCATGATTTCGATCAAATCTAAGCTATTTGTCCAAAACATTTACAAATGGAACAAAAATTCCACTATGAAAAATAATGCAAAATCATAAGGGCTAGTGGAACCTTAGCTCATCCAGTAGGTGATCCCTCAGTGAGACACATACACACGCAGTCAATATATGATCACTCAAACAAGAAAGTTGCTATGGTAAATTCATGCCTAAGTTTAGGTCCCATATGTACAACCATACGAAATCTATACATCTTGATAAATTTGATAAGGCACCACACAACATGAACAATAGAGTACATGAGGTAAACAAAGCTTTGTATGCTTGATACTCATAAACAAATAGGATGGCACCAAAATAAAGCGATGTATATTATGCAAGGTGGGAATATAACAGATGTTGTAAATGTAAACTAGTGTAAGATACATTCAAAGGATTTTTTCCTAGTTGATAGATAGTCTTAACTTAGGGAACATTGTACCTAATATCTCTAAGAGAAGAGAAAATGAAGAATATAAGATTCACAACTTATAGGATTCATTATGTCATATCAAGCTAGTAAGAGGAATATAATATGTTAAGAGAGATCACACTCTTGAGAGACATGACATCTAATTGCACCAAAAAAAAAAATACACATGGAATGAAGTAAGAATAATACAAAATGAAACATTTGCTGAAAAATGCAAAAGAATAATGCCAATGAATGCCCCCACATTAAAGAAATTGCTAAATACCATGTTGTGAGAAATTACTTTAAAGTATAAAATGATAAATGCTAACAATAAAAAGGACATGAGAGATTACTTATAAATCCTTATGCTAGGTCATATGTTTCCAAATAAATCTATGTCATGAAAATATGTTTCCCCAAAATGAAATCCCAAAAATCTTGTAAGGGATCCACAAATTCAAGGTCAATATGTCTTTGCTACAATGTTATCTAGAGAGATTGAAATTTTAATCATTCCCTGAATACTCATTGAATAGGAAGAATGACATGAAGAGAGTGAAAAATAAATAAAAAAATTAAGTTCAACATGGAAGAGACCTAAATATTTAGAAACCTTGTGTCATCCCAAAAAGGAAAGCACAATAGAAAGAAAAAGATTAAGAAAAATATTTTGGGTAAACATGGAAGAGGCCTAGATGTCTCAACACCTTGCATCATCCCCAAAAGGAAAACACAAGACAAAGGAAAGATAAAGGAAAATATTTTGGGTCAACATTGAAGAGACGTAAATGTATCAACACCTTATATCATCCCCAAAGGAAAAAATGAGACAAATAAATGATAAACAAAAACCTTTTACAACATAAAGAAGAATGCAAACACAAATAGAGGGATAAAAAATAGAATAGTATGGGGAGATCACATTACAGACACACAATCAGCTAAAAGAAAAATGAAAAAGAAAGTAATGTAAAAGACTAGTAAGGCATGTAAGGAAAGCTAAGTTTAGTAATGCCTTCATAAATGCCAATTTTACTGGAGAGAGATATAGATAGTCTGTCCAAATTTTGATTACAATTCCATTTAAAAATCACATTCATAAGAAATAGAATAGACAATTCAACAACACATAGAATTGAAGACCATTTTTACATGGGAAAAACCTTAGGGAAGGAAAACCCACACACCAAGAAAAGTCACTTTGTATTACAATAAAAGAAATTAGACACAAAGTTGTAGAACATCTACTTTCATAGGTGTTAGTTCACATTCTTAATTTTGGCAACATAATATTTCACTAATCAACCTTTTAATCAATATCTAATATTTTTATTTACTATTACTATTTTGTACAATGAACTATGGTATTTGTATACAGTTTCCAATTCTTCTAAGAACCAATTTGTTACATATCCCTACCAAAACTCAACAGTAATGATTGTCATTGCATTCTCTTATTAGAATTTCGAAGAGACTGAGAAAACTCTCTCTTCAAACATCAACACTTACTCTAATATGCATATATTCCAAAAAATTTAGTTACTGGAGTGTCGAAGAGACACAATACCATGTCTCTTTTAACACTCAAATTCACTTGAATACAATCCCTTTGCTTCCTACTCCATTCCACCATAATTTTGAGGAGATGATTTAGTATCTTCCACTGATATAGGAGAGTCACACCAATGATGCTTAAAGCATTAACCATGGTCTTTACTACCCACATGACATCCATGTCACTACTCTCGAACCATTCCTCATACCCTTGCTAAGTTATGAACTAGGTCCCACCAAGCCACCACAAGGTAGTAAGCACCATCAACCAACACCATTGGATCATCAAGTAGACCTCACTCTAAGTCTCATCGAAGAAATAAGGTTCGACTAACAAAGATACAAAGGATCATTTTATTGAGGGAACACCATCTAAAGTCTCAAAAATCAAGCATCATCCCTTAAACACCACCTAGGTAACACCCTCCATAGGGATGTTGAGAAGATGTGGAACTCTATCTTAATGCCATGATCATCTCTTGCCGAAAAAATACAATTCCCAACTCATGAATAGCTCTTGGACCATCGATGGGACTGTGTAATATGTCACACAAAAATCAGGTTGTAAGGATAATAAGGAGTTGAACGTCAACCTATGGGAAGATTATCATTTCAATAAATTTAAGTCACATTTTCCAACATGCTTCTACTTGATGAAGAACTTACTAGCTTTGTCCAATGCTTGAGGGCACTAAATATCATAGGCCCCAAGTTCCATCAAACTACCACACCATATAAACTTATCTATTCTCATAAGCTTTGTAAATACATCACAAAAATTTCTTTAGAGTATTGAATTTCTCCATATTAACCATTCCATCATAGACCATATCATGGAAAAAATGGTACTGTACGTCAATATATTTTGTCTTGGCATGGAAAGTTAGATGTTTTTCCAATCAAATAGAATTTTGACTATCATAGGACTTAACAATCTACCTTTCATCAAAACCAATGTCAAATCAAAAATGTCTATGCTAAATGGCTTCCTTGTTGAAATGAGTTTCTACCATGTACTTAGGCTTAGTAGATAATAAGGTGACTACAACATGCTGCTTGTTCATCCAACTAACTACATGACCAAATAACTTGAATACATATCCATTAGTGGATCTCATACTATCAATGTCCCCTACCTAATTAAAATCCACATAACCATGAATTCTAACTAAAATCTTCAATATAGTAGAGTGACCCTGATAACATAAATCATACTCGAAGGTACCCTTCAAATATCTAAAAAATCTTTTCACAACATCCCAATGTGATTTTCCTAGATATGCCATAAATTGACTAAGTACTCCCACTCCTTGGGAAATGTCTGACCTGGTACTAACCATTGCATACACTAAAATCCCAATTGCACTCACATAAGGAACACTAGTCATGTCTTGCATATTAGTAGGAGATTTTGGATTGTCTTCAACAAAGAATTTTGTTCCTTGCAACATTGGAACAATTAATTTATTGCAGTCTATCATATTAAATCTCTCTAGGACAACATTAATATACTTGCTTTGGTCGAGCCAAAATTTTCAATTTCCTCTATCCTTTTTGATTTCCATCCCCAGAATATACATTGCTACACCTAAATCTTTCATTTCAAACAATCCTAACAATTGATATTTTAAATTAGAAATCATACCCTTACTCTTCCCAATGAATAACATGTCATCTGCATATAGGGAAATAGTGAGAAGTGGACTTTTTTAATTCTTTAAATAAAAAAATGATCAAAATCACATTGCAATCAAACTAACTATCAAAATTTTGGTGCCACATTCTAGGAAACTATTTCAAACCACACAAATATATCTTTAACTTGCAAATGAGATTTTCCTTACCCTTTTCATGAAATTCTCTAGTTGTGACATGTAAATTTCTTCATTCAAGTCACCATGAACATGTTGGCAACACAAGGGCAGAAAACTGAGAGGAGGGGGGTGAATCAGTTGTCATGGAATTTCAAACTTATTAAACTTGTTAACCTTAATTCTTAGATCCGATTATTAACAATGAAAGCACAAATTGAAAACACATCACAAACACACATAACACGATGATTTTTTGTGTGGAAACCTTGTTAGGGGAAAAAAAACGGTGGAGGTTAATCCATAATTTATACCCTAATTAAATTATAAGAGAAATGAATAAGGAATGCACATGCATTCAGGCACACTGCCTAGAGTTCACATCTCAAAGGATGACTCTTTGTCTTACATAAAATATTCAGATTAAAACCATCTAAATAATTTGAACTGAGAAAGTAGCATTTATAAATTCATGAGTATAGTTTTGGTTAAGCACATGAACACTTATTCACTCTCTTTCACTCTTCTTCACACTCTTCTCTTCTTTTGAATGTTTTGAACCCTTTTCACACATAGCACAAACACACTTCTCACCTCATGCTTCTGAAATTAAAAAATAAATCTTATATATATCTGCAACAAGAAATTACATTGCTTCATGTCGACTTCAACAAAGTAATAGAATGAATGTAAATTTTCGGACCAAAAAAATAAAATATTATCAATGTGCATCCACCAAGGTCAGCCACAACATAGTAGAGAGCTAAAACAATTTTCTCAAACATAAAACACATTCAATTAACTTCCTCGAAGATCCACAACACACTACAAGCATTTTGTCAACCATGAAAATGGAAAGCATGAATGCGCAAGAGAAAATCTCAGATCATGAGCACAATGATCAATGTGGACATACAACACAAATAGAATCATGATCTAGAAACATCCATAAACACTTTAGGAACATACACAACACTTTAGATTTCCAAAAACCATTATTTTCTTTTGTGAACACCATTTACAATAATAGAATAACTGTGATAACACAAAGCTTTATAGCTTGCTCAAATATTCATGCGCACCTTTGAAACTTATGGAGTAGGAACTTCATGCATAGGAAAGAA
Organism: Sequoiadendron giganteum; assembly: GCA_007115665.2. Taxonomy (NCBI): domain Eukaryota; kingdom Viridiplantae; phylum Streptophyta; class Pinopsida; order Cupressales; family Cupressaceae; genus Sequoiadendron; species Sequoiadendron giganteum. Next base: position 346,404,503 of record CM021100.1, read on the forward strand.
AATACTTTAATAATCAACTTCTCATCATTAATATACTGAAATTTCAAACACACCGATCTTCATTGCTTCACAAACAACCTGTAACATATGTTATTACAATTTTCTCAATATCCTCAACATATACAATATTAAAGACAATAATGCTAATAGTGTTGACATCAATGACAACCATATATCAACAATACAACCACAACATCCAACAATCTCCCCCTTTGGCATTAATGGCAACACATGATGTGAAAAATACACCATCAACACAACTAACTCTTCTTCCAATAGTCTCCTCTTTACACATTTCTCTTCTCATATTGTTCTTATCCCCCTTAGTTTTTCATATTACTCTTCTCCCCCTTTGACATCAATGGGAAAGGTACAAAAGATCTGAAACACATATCTAAATCATCTGACTACTCCCCCTGAGTAGCATCCACCACAACATCAATCTGGATTAGGATATGACTATGAATGCATGGAGTGATGCCAATACTATGCATCTTAGTTATGATTAGGAGGGGTAATCACCCCTAAATTATCTATGAGATACTCAAAAGTATCCCTAGGCAAGGGCTTAGTAAACATGTCTACAATTTGTTCCTTAGTAGGCACATACTCCAATATAACTTCCTTATCACTCATTTTATCTTTCAAAAAGTGGTACTTGAGAGATATATGCTTGGACTTTGAATGAAACACTAGATTCTTAGAAATTTTTATAGCACTTTAATTATCAAAGAATATGGCAATATTTTCATCATACACAACTCTCATATATTTCAGCATCTACTTCATCCACAATACTTGAGTACAATTTTTTGCAGCAATAATGTATTCTTCCTCTATAGTAGAGAATGAAATGACATTTTTATTTTTACTCAACCATGAAATCAACTTCTTCCCCAGGAAAAATGTGCCACCACTGGTACTTTTATTTTCATTTAAATCTCTTGCCCAATCAGCATCAATAAAGGAACTTAAAACTTAAGATCATCATCTTTTGAATACCATAGGCAAAAATCAATTGTTCCTTTTAAGTATCTAAAAATCCTCTTCACAACACTCACATGAGATTCCTTAGGATCGGCTTCAAATCTAGCAACAATGCATACAACATTCATGATGTCTAGTCTAGTTTGAGTCAAATAAAGCTATCCACCAATTATTGATCTATACCTAATCTGATTTTCCTTCAGAGAATCATCATTTTGTTTTAACCTGCACCTGGTCACCATGGGTGTACCAACTAGCTTTGAATCTTCCATTACAAATTTCTTTACCAATTCCTTCACATACTTGGACTGAGATATAAAGACTCCTTTATTTCTCTGAGTAATTTATAGTCCCAAAAATAATTTCAGCTCTCCAATCATTGACATCTCAAACTCATTTTGCATCTCATTAGCAAACTTCATGCACAAACAATCATCTCCTCCAAAAATGATATCATCAATAAAGAATTCCACTAACAAATATTTATCATCATCAATCTTGAAATATAGATTGCTATCAGTAGTACCTTTGTTAAATCCAAGCTTCAACAAGTATTTATCCAATCTGCCATACCAAGCTCTAGGGGCTTGTTTCAGTCCATACAATGCTTTGTTCAATCAAAAAACTGTCTTCCTAATCAATCAATTTAAATCCATTAGGTTTCTCAATATACACCTCTTCTTCTAATTCACCATTTAGAAATTTTGACTTGACATCCATATGATACACTTTGTAGTTTTTGTAAGCATCATAAGCAAGGAACAATATCATAGCTTCAATTCTAGCAATAGGAGAAAAAAATTCTTCAAAAGTCAATTCCTTCTATTTGAGAGTATCCTTTGCACATCAATATTGCTTTGTTTCTGATAACTTCACCTTGTTCATTCGTCTTGTTTCTAAAACCCCATTTATTTCCAATTACATTCTTGTCATTAGGCCTAGGAACAAGAATCCATGTATTATTATTTTCAATTTGTTGTAGTTCTTCCTTCATTGCTTCAATCCAATGTTCATCTTTGCATGCTTCATTTATATTACTTGGCTCAGTCATTGAAATTAAACAATATTCTTCTGCAATTCTTCTCCTAGTCTGGACACCTTTGTTCTTATGTCCTATAATTTGATTTTTCAAATGAATTAATCTCACATACCTTGGAGTCTTAGACTGTTGTTGAATTTTAGGCTCTTGTGATCTATATTTTGTGCTTTCACTAGTCTCTCCTTCTTGATCTTCTTGATTCACCAGAACAGTCTGAACTTGATTTGAAGTCTAGTTGTTGTTTCTACTATCAATCTAATCATCAAAGTCATACCCACAAGTTTTGGAGGGTCTAGCAATGTCTTCATCAACCTTAACATTTGCACTTTCAACCATTTTCTTCAATCTCTTGTTGTAGCATTGATAGGCCTTACTCGTAGTAGAATAACCAAGAAATATTCCTTCATCACTTCTAGCATCAAAATTTCCTATTGTGATATAAGGGGGATTCGTTGCACATGGGTATCTTTCTTCTAAAGAGATCACCAGGAAAAAAATTGATATTGTACACCTCAAATTGAATAGATCGATGGAATCATGAAGAGAAACAAGAAAGTAAGTCCAAGATCCGAAAGAGTAAGACTTCTAAGTTTTTGTCCCCGACTGAGAAGCTCTCAGAAAAAATATGTCAGTGTGGTTCTTAGACAATAGTGCGATGTGTTGTAGTTTGCAAGACACCCTAACATCCTGAGTTGCAGAGCACTTAGGAGCTTAGGCAGATAGACTAGAGTCTCACTTCTTGATTGAGGTTGAAAAATGTAAAGAGTCAAATAATCAGTAGAAACTAAAGAACTGAAGGAGAATACGAGGGAACTTGAAATGAGATCACCTTCATGCATTTGAGCCTTCAGTCCAAGCTTCCTTTCACAACCTACACACAAAAAATTAAGGGGAAAAGGTTGGGGCTATATAGGGGCCTACCTCAGTTAGACCCCCGTATTGGTGCTCCCACCTCCACGGACAACCAAGTTTGGTAGAGAGTGTAAAGGAAATGACAAAGTAGGTGGTGAAAAAAAAACCTGCTTCGAAGAAGAGCCCGCACAACAAAATAGTACATGAAATAGTAGGAAAGAGTGATAGGGAAAGAGAGTGTTACCGATGGGTCAAGACCCTCTTCTAGAGCACATGGGCGCACTACGATGTGCTTGCTTGAGAGCTGGTAGTTGTTGGAGGGACCTTAGTCTGGCATGGCTTTGCAAGTAGGAATGCTCCTATTCAAGGGTAAAGTCTTCCCAAAACTACAACAAGTGGTGAGAATTCTTGAATTGATGGATTCCAACCCCACAATGAGGGTCAAAGGGACTTTTTAATGCATGCAAGGGAAACACAGAGCCATTTCATTTGAGACCTAACCACCAAGAAACATGTATCAAGGTCAAGGTTCTAGATTTTTTCATTTCAAACTCATAAAACCACCAGGAGGCTAGCACACCGTGTACACATCCAGAGCCTAGATTTTTGAGAAACGCCTTGTCAAGCTTCTATCATTTCGCCATGTGTCCGCATGGAGCCATAATTGTAAATTTTTGCCTCATGGGACTTTGTCATAAATACTCTTATCTGCCATAAATGCTAGGAAAGATGCTAAAATGTGGAATTTACCCTAGGTGCAATTTTGTGACATCAAATTTTCCGCCACTTTTGTGGGCTCAATTTTGGAAAAAATCAGCCTCACTAAAGTAGAGAAGGAAAATCTCACCCAAATTTTGAATTTTACATAAATGCATACCAGAAAGAGGGATTGCAAAGATCACCGAGGTTGAGCCAAAGGGTTCTAAGGATGCCCCTAGCTTCTTAGCTCAACAATTAGCAACACCATGGTCGTGAAACATTGTGCAAAAATGTATCCTACAAAACTAAAATTCTTAGTGAGTTTCAAAAAACTGGAACAAGCTACCAAGGATAGAAGAATGATCAAGAGGTGACTATATGCCACCCCCCAAGTTTCCCCCTAGCATGGTGGGCTAAAGTCAAGAGAAATCGGGCTGCCATGAGCTCCAAGAAAAATGAGCCCCGGAGGGCCTATATATACCTAGGTGGGCCTCGCTTTTTGTGCCTTTTAGCTTGTTTTTTAAGCTTTCCAATACTCTAAGGTGCATAGGCATCCAAAATGTGTGCCTGCGTCCTCATTCCACGTTGAGGTTTGGGACTTGCGCTAGGGTCCTAGATTGGCTTGTTGTCTTGAGGATACACCAGCATCCTTCAGGGGACTATGGTGGATCTAGGACGTAGGTGCATCACACAAACATCTACTTGGTGCACATGCATCCTTTTACATAGTTCTTCGGCATGATCAAGTTTCTAAATTAAATATTTTTAATTTTTTGTAGGATTATCCGGAGATCCGTGACCATCCTAGAGGGCGAGTGTTTCACCTCGTCCAAGAGCATAGAGATCAGCTATCTCTCAGCGTTGTCACACACTTGGAGAGAGTCAGTATCAGGCATGTGTTTATTATGCCAGAGATGCGCTATCATGAAAGGATGCTCACCACTGTGATAGAGCAGTGGGATGCTACCACCTCCTCTTTTCATCTCCCCTACGGGGAGATGACCATCACATTGGAGGATGTTTATCAGATGCTCGGGCTTCCCATCTGTGGATGGCAAGTTGTTCTAGATGACAACCGATCAATGTGGGAGTGCAACGAGGGTGTCTACTACTTAGTAGGGTGGACCGATGATGGTGACAGCACCGATCACATTTATACACATTGGTATGACCATGCAAGGATGACATCATCACTGCTACTTTGAGTGATTGCATTGACCGTCACCTTCTGGATCGCCATAGATGGGTGAGGCTCGCACCTACATTGGGTCCTGATCCTAACTGCTGGAGATATGGTGGATCAGAGGACTATTTATTCTTGGGGGCACAACATGTTAGCACACCTCTACTAGGAGCTAAGCGATACGTGCACGATGAGTACCGTAGCCTTACAACATGCACACTTCTACAGGTGTGGAAATTTTCCCACATTATGTGCACTCGACCAGTCATTTTTCATCAAGGATGGTCATATGATGTCCCGATGGCCATTTGGTATGATATGATATGGCAGTGGTACTTTAGGGATTTATAGTTTTGGAGGCAGTAGTTTGACACTTTCACCACGAGGGAGGTTCGTCGGAGACCCCATCACTATTTTAGGTGGGTAGATAATAGCAGGTTCCTGAGGAACTTTTAGTGGGACCATTTTTTAGTGGGTGGCCACATTTTTTTAAAGTACCATATTAGTGGGGTCGGGTCAAGCGGAAGCATGGCCGTATTGAGACCATACTACCCGATGTTCCCACATAGACCAAGGCATAGTGCAACGAGGGTTGGTGACTGCCCTCACCCTTCCATCACATACGTCATCTTTTCAAACGATGATGAGCCTAACCATGGTCTACCAACTATGGGAGTGGTGGATAATATTGGGGTGGCAGCTGGTTTTACCCGATGGTGGGAGAGGCATTGTCCTACTCCCATCTTCAACAAGGGTGCTCCAGGAGGGGACCCATGCCCACAAGAAGAGGAGCCTTAGCAACCAACACAAAGAAGGAGGAGAGCCTGCCAATAGGGCGAAGCAGAGGAGGAGGAGGAGGCAGAGGTGGTGTCCATGAGGCCATGACGACAAAGGAGGTCAGTGCCCCCCTGCTACTCATGTCTCATTAGTGCCACCGGCCTCCACCATTCCAGTAGCAACAACACTAGCATCTCTTCGGATGACCATTGATACTGGTGGTGCTTGTCTCAGTGTTGATCTACATCCTGATCCCACCTAGTAGCCAGGGGATCCAAGTATACGTAGTGCATTATTGTTATTTCCCTGATTTTCATATTTTTTCTTAGGTTTTTTCATTGTTACCTACCTACACTTACCATGTGATACAAATCCCCTTCTTTCTCTTTGTGGTTTCAAAGGACACACAAGGATGGACTAATTTTATAGCTTAGTGTGTTTCAGAGGTGGCCCCTATTGTACAGGTCTAGGGGATGGTCCTAGATGCCTATCGACCTATTTTAGTGGGTAGGCATGCCCCCACTTTTGAGCTAGTGGTACATCTAAGGACCATGTATGAGGAGCAGGGTGTCGAGGTGGTGCAACTAATCACCATGAGGTGGCAGCAAGACCAACTCTCAGGAGAGCTATGGATGGTGCTCTTCGAGTGAGATGCGACCGTGACGAGGGCTGTTATCGCCGAGGTGGTACACAATTCCCTTCAAATCCGCATTGATGAGATCAACTTGTAGCTGACTATTGTGATCCTAGCAGATGTTTAGTGGCTACAACAGGAGCTGATACAAGTGAGGATGGACATCTGCTCACTACAGGGGGAGCTTAGAGGGATACAGGTGGGTTTATCAGCGTCACGCTCACACCAATCTCGATCTCTGACCACCGTTCAGCCTCCTCCTAGACTACTAGAGCAGACGCCAGAGCTAGAGGGCTTGGGGAGCCACATGCCTTGGGGATAGGACCCCTATTTTGTACATCATTTTTGTAGCTAGATGTACATATACATACATATATTTGTAGATATTTTGTATAGACACATATTTAGTGGCCACTCTTTTTTTATAGCAGTGGCATGATACATGTATATGATATTTGATTCATACATTGGACATATATATACATCAATTTTAGTATCATGAATTTTCTTATGTGTATGCTCTTCCATTTTCATATATGCTCATACTATGGATGGTTTTTACTTATACGAATGTATGTTTTCATTAGATGCTATCATGATTTGATTTAACACATTTAGCCACATGTTAATTAAATGTTATGGTGATTTAATAATGCAATGTAATGTATGGATGTTTAGCATAGTCAGACACATGTATGTATATTTTTATATCCAGACACAAATGGTCATGTCATAATTATAATAAAAATTCATGATGTGAAAATGGGTAAATGTTAATAGATACAATATCATTACCTTTTAGGGAGGACACCACCGATATGGCACATTAGGACACTAGGCATAGTATCCAAATAGATGTATCACATTAATAGGTTCTTTTAAAGGTGTTCCATCCATAGGCACCTAAACCATACATAGAAACCACAATGTAAGGACCTAACCAGTTAGGACTAAATTTCCCTTTCTGGTCGAGTAGCATGTTCACATTCCATTGGTTTTTGTATAAGACTATATCTCCTATCTTGAAGGTCCTAGGGAGAACGCCTTGATTATATCATTTAGATAGGGACCACTGATAATATTTAAGGTGTTTGAGGGCTTGTAAATGGTGCTCATCGAGCATCTCAAGCTAATGCAATCGGTTGACCCGATAGGTTTCATTGTCAAACACCCCCCTAAGTGAAACCCATAAAGATGGGATTTCCAACTCTAAAGGCATGATAGCTTCAACGTCATATATGAGGTTATAGGGCATCATTCCTGTCACCAAGCGAAAACTCATGCGATAAGCCCACAAAGGATAGGTTAACTTAATGTGCCAATCCTTGCCATGTTTATTAATTGTCTTATGAATAATTAGCTCAAGTGTTTTGATAGAAGCTTTTACTTGGCTATTGGATTGTGGATAATATGGTGTAGAAAATATGTCTTGAATATGAAATTTTTCCAAGAACTGCTTTACTTCCTTATTTCTTAATGGTGTGCCATTTTTAGAAATAATTGTAACAAGCAGTCCAAATCAGGAAATGATGTTATTCAATACAAATTTACAGATAGTTTCAGCACTCGTGGATCGAAGTGGAATAGCTTCAACCCACTTCATGAAATAATTTGTACTAGTGATAATAATGGTATGTCATTTGGAAGAAGGAGGTGATATTTTCTCGATGATATCCAACCCCCATTTTACAAAAAACCAAGGAGAGGTTTGATTTTGTAGCTCCTGAGTGGGATTACGGATTAGGCAGCTATGATGTTGACATTGAAGGAAATTTTTGAGAAAACTAAAGGAATCTTGTTCCATTGTCTACTAGTAGTACCCCATATGTGTCAGTTTCCTCACCAGGGATCTACCACTAAAGTTTCCACCCCCAGAGCCTGTATGGGCTTCTTTGAGGGCAAGGGTCATCTCTAATTTAGTGAGGCACCTTAAGAGAAAGCCTTTATAAACTTTTTGATAAAGTAAATTAGATAAGATGACATAGCAAGCTAAAAGATTTCGTATATGAGTGCGATCGTTGTTCATTGTGCATCAAGAAAGATTCCATTCCTCAAGTAATTGTAGATGCTAGAGAACCACTTTCCTGAATCTACATGGAGGAAAACTATAGATTCAGTCGTGAGTTGATCAGGGACTATCAGGGTTAGCATGAATTGCACCATGAAGTGGTATTCCTTTGTGTCTTCCTCTGAAGGTATCAAGGAATATGCGCTTGCCATGGCATCTACATGTTTGTTTTCTCACCTAGGAATGTTGTTTATTGTAAAGGAGGAAAACTGATTAAGCAAGGATAAAGCGAGGTCTCTATATCGGGACAACTTACTTTGTTTAGCTTGATAAGTTCTTGTGATATGATTTACAATAAGCTCAAAGTCACCTAGTATATGAAGATGTTTACTTTTCAATGCAATCACAAAACACAAACCGGAAATGAAGGCTTCATACTCAGTGATATTATTGGTACAAGGAAAGTATAATCAAAAGGATAGTGGGACCGGTTTACATTCGGGGGAGGTTAGGACTATTTCTGCTCCAAAACCAATCTGACACATCGACCCATCGAAGTACATTTCCCATTCGAGGTCATAGTTGATTTTGAAGATGTTCTCATCAAGGAATAAGTACAAATCAGGGAAGGAGCAAGGTGAGGGAGTGTTCACTAGCTGGTCTGCCATCGCTTGCGCTTTTACTGATTTCTAAGTGAGAAACTTTATATCAAACTCAGAAAATTGCATAACCCACTTCGTAAATCTCTCTGCAAGGTCAGTGCTAGAGAATAGGTGTCTCAAAAGATCTATTTTTACTAAGACATGAGTCTCAGCATGGAGGAGATAATTTCTAAGCTTCTGTGTAGTGAATACAAGAGAAAGGCATTACTTCTTCATGGATGAATAGCAATTTTCACAATCAACCAAGATGCGAATAATGAAGTAAACCACTCTTTCTCTTTCTGTGTCATCATACTGGGCCAGCAAGGCCGTTAAAGTGTATGGTGAGGCAGTGAGGTAAAGAAGGAAGGGTGTATCTTGCATAGCCGACATCAATACAAGAGGATTGATAAAATAAGCTTTGATGGTTTCAAAATATTTCTCACATTCTTCATCCCACATAAAGCGAACATCTTTCTTCAAGAGACGATTGAAAGGAAGGGTATGGTTAGCCAACTCAGATATGAATCTATGAATTGCCTGAATCTTCCCTTGTAAGCTTTACAACTCGGTGATGTTCCTTGAAGAAGACATGTTAACAATAGCATCAATCTTTTTCATGTCTACTTTGATCCCAAAATAAGAGACTATGAACCCAAGAAGCTTGTCGGTGTCAACACCGAAGACACACTTCTAGGAATTGAGTCTCATCTTGTAAATTTGAAGCCTTTCAAATATACGATGGAGATTCCTCACATGATCTTGATGATTTACGAACTTCACCAAGATTTCATCAACATAGTCTTCTAATATTTTATGGATAAAGTCATGAAATATCAAGGTCATCGTTCATTGATAAGTCGCTCCTGCGTTCTTTAATGCAAAGGGCATGACAACATAGCAAATATTCCCCTAAGGGGTAGTGAAGGCTATCATGTATTGATCATCCAGATTAATATGGATTTGATTGTAACCTAAGAAACCATCCATAAAACATAATAATGCACGGTCTGCTATCGATTCGACAATCATATCTATGTTAGGTAACCAAAATTCATCCTTAAGAGAATCCTTGTTAAGATCTTGAAATTCAATGCATATATGAATACAGTCATCAGGTTTACTAACAACTACTATATTTGATATCTAGGGAGAATAGTCAATGGGATGGATAAAGACTACTTTCAATAACTTCTTTATCTCGGGCTTGACCATTAAGGCTACCCTAGGATTGATCTTTTAGAATTTTTTTCTTAATGGGCTTGGCATCGGGACATAAAATGATATTATGGACCACTATAGATTCATCTATACTGGGTATATCCTGAGACATCAAAGTGAAGATATCAGGGTAAGTACGTAAAAGAGCGAAGTGTTCATCTACTTCTTTGGGAGAGAGACACTTCCAAATCTTGATTAACTTTTCTAAGGATCTTGCATCAACAGTGACGTCGACAGTATCCCCTTTAAGGAGGGAACTATAGTCCTTGGGATGAGATATTGAACCATCATCACTGATGTTAGATAGAGTTTCCTCCTTGTCAATGTTCAGAATGGATTCTCCAAAGTATGGTTGTTTATGTAAGTGATATGGGAATCATTTATTGTGATGATAAGGAGGCAACGGAGAATAAGCACCTAGAAATTCCTCCAATGCCTTGTCCAGAGAGAAGACATCTATATGAAACTTCTCATCTCATCCCCTTTCCTCTATCAAGTTAGGATGGACTAGGTTTAATGGCTCAGTCAAAATCATCTTAACACCCCACCAAGTTTTTTGTCTAGACCGTTCGATAGGACATCCCAAACCTAGATTGTGCTCTCGTTGCTAAAACTAGACAGGGAATTGTATCCCTTGATCGATATGTCCTAGGATTATCTGCCAATAACCATACTAAGAAGCGAGTTTATAACTAAACCCATCATGAGCTTGTAGAGTTTTAGGAGGGAGTTCCTCTACGTAGAGTGTTTTTCTTCCACTAATGGGCATTGAAAGTTTCTACGGGAGTGGTCCCACTTCCCTTATTTGAATTACAAACATTAACCTCCCTTACAGGGGTAGATTTACTCCCCACGGGAGTAGTGGTTTCTCGGATAGGGTCACACTTCTCCTCCTCAATAGGAGGGTCACTCATTACCATGTTAGTGGAACCCAAAAAATCCATAGTAGAGGGGTTCGACTTATACTCCCCGATGAAGGATTCTGAGAAATTCAAAGAAACCCAATCATCACCTAAGAGAAGAATCACTTTAGGTGATGAAGGAGGAGATGGAGGGGATTCACATTGTTCCATCTTAGGTGGTTCATCTTGGTTGATACTTTCTTGGGGAATAACTTCCGCAGTAGGTATCAAAGAGGAACAACAACGACTAACAAACAAAGGTGCACAACCTTTCAATCTACTTTAACCATGACCACTCAATTTTTAGCAACTGAATTCAAGAAACAATATAAGGTAGAAGTCACTACCCCCATATATTGAATCCAATGTCTTCCTAAAAGAAGATTATATGGTAACAAGTCAGGTATTACATAGCCCAACGTAGGAAACGTAACGGGGCCCAACTACAAAGGAAACATTATCGTACCTAGAGCTTGTCTATTGACATTATCAAACCCATGAATGTATAAGGAAGAAGCCACCAAGGAATATGAATCAAACTAGATTTTAGGTAGTAGATCTATACCAAAAACATTCAAGGTTTAGCCAGTGTCAACGAGAGTACACCTAATACCGATGTCGTTAATGTTTAGTATGATCATCAAAGGTTCTCCTTGTTTTTGCACATTTAGAGGTGGGAGTTTCTACGGGTGGAACGTAATATTTGATGAATCCACTCAAATATGAGCCATGAATGCATCAACATCCGTAGGCCTAGACGAGGTAGCCAAGAGAATATTTTGTAAGGTCTCCTGAAATATCTCTTGATAAATCAGAGTTGTCTAAAGAAAATCCCAAAGCAAGATCTTGGCTGGAGTAACACAGAGTTTCTCGACATGATCATAGTCACCTGGTGCTTTGATCATGGGTTTAGGAGCTAAAGGAAGGTTAGGTTGAGATAGGGGTAAAGAAGTAGTAGTTTGGTCCGGCTACGATGTAGGAACAACAACTTGTTGTTCTGAGTTGTGTAAATTTATCCTTTTAGGGTATGTGTGCCCTACGATATTGTAAGAAGTAGAGTCAGTAGCCTTCGCAAATCTCTAATATAAGTCCAATGGATTTCTATGACCTAAAATACCATAGACGGAATAGTCCTTTCTAGGGAACGGATCAGATGGGGTCACATAAATGAAGATTTTCTTAGGGCTTGGTGGAGCCATAGAAACTACTACCACATTTACCGACTCCTTAGTTGGTGAGGAAAGGGTTTGTTTTGAAGATTTACACATAGGGGAGAGTGCTTCTAAGAAATCATCTAGAGCATGCTCCAACATATCAAAATATTGTTCAGAAAAAGACTTAGTTGACATTATGAAAATGGATCTGATGGTTCACCCCAGGTTCACCAAAATGTTATATAAGGGGAATTCGCTACACACGGGTCTCTTTCTTCTAAAGAGATCACCAGGGAATGAAATGCCTTTATACACCTCAAATTTAATAGATCGATGGAATCATGAAGAGAAATGAGAAAGTAAGTCCAGGATCCGAAAGAGTGACACTTCTAAGATTTTGGCCCTGGCTGAGAAGCTCTCGGCCAAAAGACGTCAGCATAGGATGCTCTCGTCTTCAAGACGTGTTGGCGTCCTAAGTTGTAAAGGGCTTAGGAGCTTAGGGAAATAGACTAGAGTCTCACTTCTTGACTCGGATTGAAAAATGCAAAGATTCAAATAATCAGTAGAAACTAAAGAACTGAAAGAGAATACAGGGGAGCTTGAAACGAGATCACCTTCGTGCGTTCAAGCCTTCAGTCCAAGCTTCCTTTCACAACCTGCACACAAAAGATCAAGGGGAAAAGGTTGGGGCTATATAGGGGAATTCCTCAACTAGACCCCCATATTGGTGTTCCCACCTCCACGGATACGCACTGATAACTTTAAGAAAACCCCCTCAAAAAATGATATTAAAAACTGGCGAATCTTTCATTTTATTTTTTAAAACATATTAATGTTATTGCCGATTTATTTTACATCACTAGAATTTTGTAGAAAATTTTGGTCAATCTTGAAAAATAATAGGAAAATTCATTAATTAAGATGGCAAATCCATCCAATATAAAAATAATTTTCATGAAAAAGTAGGGTCCCAAGGGTGGAAATTATTGATGGGTTTAAGGGGTAGATAATAATATTTGCTTGTCACCATTGTTTTAAAATATGATATAATTGCCCTCATTATATTCTACAAGGTAAAATGTACCCATGATCTATAATTCTGATGGGGCTCAAAATTTCTTAGATCATTGATCTAACAACCCTCATTGTAATCATGAGGTAAAATGTACCCATATTCTATAATGATAATAAGACCAAAATTATGGGCCCCATGAGCATTACAGATCATGTGTACATGTTACCTCATGCAATACAATAAGCGAGATTAGATTATACTATAAATCAATGGTAGAAAATAAATATTATAAATATAGTCTTAAAGAAAATAATAATTATGATATACTATTGGAAAATTAATATAGATTTCTATTATAATTTATAGAATTTAGGCGAATCTAATCTAATCATGTATCAAATATTGTGGAAAAAAATTTGTTAAATTTTTCGATCAAATAATTTCTTTGGCAATTTAAATAAGACTCTAATTTTTTTTGTAAAAATGTGGTGATTCAAGTCATGTTATAGCTCAAACTATAATTAGCCAATTTTGGATTCCCAAATTTCAACTATTAGCCAATTGATTAATATTAGCCACTAAAACATTCACTATGGATAGTCAGGTTTGGTAGAGAGTGTAAAGGAAATGACAAAGTAGGTGGTGAAAACAAAACCTGCTTGGGAGTAGAGAATGCACCACAAAATAGTACATGAACTAGTAGGAAAGAGTGATAGGGAAAGAGAGCATTATCCATGGGTCAAGACCCTCTTCTAGAGCACATGGGTGCACCATGATGTGCTCACTTGACAACTAGTAGCTTCTGAAGGGACCTTAGTCCAGCATGGCTTCACTAGTAGGAATGCTCCTATTCAAGGGTAAAGTCTTCCCAAGACTACAACAAGTGGTGAGAATGCTTGAATTGATGGCTTCCAACCCCGCAATGAGGGTCAATGGGATATTTTAATGCATGCAAGGGTGGAACATAGCCATTTCATTTGAGACCAAATGACCAGGACACATGTTGCAAGGGTCAAGGTTCTATATTCATTGTTTCAAACTCAGAAAAATTCCAGGATGCTAGCGCGCATTGCAAATGTTTGTGCATCATGTAGGCATCTAGAGCCTAGATTTTCAAGAAATACCTTGTCAAGATTTTTTCATTTTTCCATGTGTCTGCATGGAACCAAAATTGCGAAATTCCACCTCACAAGACTTTTTCATAAAAAATCTTAGGTGTCATAAATGCTAGACAAGATGCTAAAATGTGGAATTGCCCCTAGGTGCAATTCGATCATATTAGACCTATATCTTCATCTCTCCTAATATAGCATTTACTCCCAAATATTTTGAAGTATTTAGTAGTAGGCTTGTGACCAAACCATACCTCAAAAGGAGTCTTATCAATATTACCTTTGATTTCTACCAGGTTAAGGATATAGGCTATAGTACTTAAAACATCTCTCCAATGGACATGAGGGACATTTCCTTACAACATCATGATTCTGTGAGCATCTAGAACTGTCTCATTCTTCCTTTCCACAACTCCATTTTGTTTAGGGATCTGTGGTGCAGATAACTATCTCTTTATCCCATGTTCTTCACAAAAAGAATAAAACTCACCAAAAGTGAATTCACCACCTCTATCTAATCTTAGACACTTACTCTTTAGACCTATCTCTATCTCAACCATGGATTTAAAAATATTGAACTTTTATACAGCTTCAAATTTAATTTATAAGAAAGTAACCCACATCATCCTAGAGTAATCATCAATAAAAATTATTAAATACATGTAACCTTGAAGACTTTTGATTCTAGCAATACCACACAAGTCAGTATGCACAAGCTCCAACAATTCATTTGAAAAATGTTGTTTTTTGTGAAACGAGGTTCTAGTTTGCTTTCCCAACTAGCATTCCTTTCATATGACACTAGTAGGCTTCACCAACTTAGGAAGATCTATCACAGCCTGTGAGACACTTATCTTGATAATATTGTCAAATTTTACATGACACATTCTTCTATGCCACAACGAACTCTCATCAACTTGAGCAATCAGACAAATTTTACTACCAGCATTCAGATGAAAGATGTTACATTTTTTTTTTGTACCAGAAGCAATCATATTTCCAGAACTACCCAGTATTCTACACTTTCCATATTTGAATTGAAGATTGTATCCCTTATCAACCATTTTTCCAACACTCAGAAGACTATGATTCAAATCTTCAACAGAAAGAACATCATCATTATTATGCTTACCATCAAAAGAAATACGTCCTCTGCAATAGATTATACCACCATTGTTAGCACCAAATCTTACAACACCACCATCATACTTTTCCAGGCTTACAAATTTTCTTTTGTCACCTATCATGTGATGTGAAAATCCACTATCAATTACCCATTCATCTTTTTCTTCAACTCAAGCAGCTAGGGCTTTCTCCACTTTTGTACAACTAGCAAATTTAGTAGACACATGATTATTTTCCTTGATAGAAATAAACACAAACTCATCTTCACTTGCATTCCCTTTGTTAGATTCATCATCTGTCACACCTTCATTAGTATCATAATAACACTTCTTTTAAATTTAGGCTTGTAAGGTCTTGGCTTAGGAACTCTTTCTAGACATCTTGAAGCAAAATGACCTATCTTATTGCAGGAAAAAACATTTTATAGGAAAATTTTCCTTATACTTACCTTCTCTTTTGGCTTCCCTTTTGACTGTAGACACTAAAAAATGTCTCAATCTTGCAATTTCTAAATTCTCCATCATTTTCTCTTTTTTCTTTGATAATTAAATAATTTTAATTATTTAATTATATTCTAAAGTCATAATTCTTCTATTAATTGAATAATTTTAATTATTTAATTAATTCATTTTTTTATCTTTATTCCTCCTTGAATAATTAAATAAATTTTATTTATTTAATTACGTCACAACTTAAGTCCTCTTCTTTCTAAAATTAAATAAATTCTTATTGATTTAATTTTTGTCCACTTTCCACTATAATTAAATAATTATTTTTAATTATTTAATTATTCATTAGTCTTTTCTCTCCTAAATTAAATCAATTTAATTCAAACTGATTTCTTTTGTCACATTCTTCTATAATTAAATAATATTTAAATTATTTAATTATTCATTGGCCAACTAAATTAAATAATATTTGTTATTTAATTTCTCCTCTCACCTCTTTTTCTATGCCAATCTTATCTTACACCTCAATTCTTTATCTATCCATGTCTCAATCAACCTCCACCCTTGATTAAATTATTTGTAATTTAATCTTGATCGTCAATCCTTGTCATTTGCCCTATTTTTTCCCCAACCCTAGTTCATACTACATCTTTCAATCTTGGCCATTGATTAAGACATCATATTGGCTTTCAATCTCTACCATTCATTCAAATTTGTCTTTTTCTATAAAATAACTTACCCTTGTCATTGTCATGGGGATAGAGCTACACATATTATGCAAATATATGCTGCTAGTGTGAGAAAACAATTTTCAATATTTTGCTAGTCACTTGTCATAGGCTTATTATTGCACACTCCAATCTTTGGGAAATTATCATATTCAATAAAAATGCAGAAGTGCAATGGAGGTGCATCAATGGTGCCTTGAAAATTTGGTAATATTTTTTTATGCTTTATGTCTTTATGCTCATTTTTTGTTTCATTGTTTATTAGGGTTTGATTTATATGCTTTATTGCATTCACCTTAATATTTTAGCCCATAGCTACATTAGTGAACTTGACATATTTTTGACAAATTTTGAGGAATTTTGGAGTTGGATCCTTTTTGTTGCAGGTTTTGCATCATTTTGAGACAAAACACTACTTTTCAAAGATTCAACAATATCTCTCAATCGGCTAGGTATTTTCTCACAAAACATTTTCTACAAGTTGGAGACAATATCAAGAGATTGTAGACAAAAACTCAGATTTTGTTATGGCTATTTTTAATTTTTTATAATTTTTTTAGTTTTTTTCATGAAAAATCAATTTGGAGTGAAAATTAGTGCATTTTTTGAGTTTATGTACATTTTGGGAAAGGTCCCTGAATTTTAATAGGGGTTTGTTCTTTATGTTTTTAATTTGGATGAAAAATAGTTATAAAAACATAGATCTTTCAAAATTAAGGTTTAGAAAGATTTGCTTATATCTCACAAACGGTTGTAGATATTTTCACAAACATTTTTCTGGAGATTCAAGAAAAGGTCAGTCACCTTCAGTCCCAAAATAAGAATATTTTGACCTAGTTTGAATTTTTTATAAAAAAATTATGATTTTTGATAAAAAATTATGATTTTTGATAAAAAATTATGATTTTTGATAAAAAATTAATCAGGATGGAAAACAATGATTTTTTTTAATTTCTGTACACTCTTGAAATTTAATTTAGGGTCTATTCTCTTTGTTTTTATTTTTGATACAAAAAACATTTCCAAAAATGAGATTTGTCTTGACTAGCTAACTGTCTAATATCAGTTATCAATTATCTTGTTAGGGTTTTGGCTTTGTTGTTGGTTTTGTGAATGTGCAGGAAAAATAAACACTTCAAAGGACAAATTGGATCAATTAAAAAAAAAATGCTCTAAATTTTTGTGGGTCCAAGACATATTTTTAGACTACTAACAAGTGGTTTTGTAGGTTCAATTGTCCAAGAATTTTATTTTGAAACCATTTGTACTTGTTTTAGATTAGAAAACACTTCAATTGGTGCATTAAAAAGAACATTGCTTGTCCTTTTCTTGATTGTGTTTGGGGTGTTAGGTGATTATGTTCTCACCTTGGGTGAACTAGGTGATTAGAAAACTAAACCCATCCATTTTTGTGTTTACCCCGATACAATAATCAAATTATCCACTCCCCTTGCACTCTTGTGTGATCTTGGGTGTAAGAGAAACAATTATTGACTCTACGAATTGGGCCTTCCTTGGTGGTAAAAATTACTCACCCCAAGGTGACTCAAACCAACAATGGAGGTCTTTGGCCGAGCTACTCCGAACCGGTATATAAATGTGAATCTTAATGGAAAACATAGGATTATGAGTGAGGATGTGTCACAGGAAGAAATAAGAATTCCCTAAAACCATGTTGAGAATAACCTCTTTAGGATGGAATTCCTCCTTCAATGGAGCTTAATCTTTTCCCCATGTGTGACCACTCAAACCGGGGTCCCAAACTAAACACCTTTTTGTAGTATCCAAAATCCTTCTATTTGTTGGTGTTGCAACGGTCATTGTGAAGGCATCCACATTATTGTAATTTTAGTAGAGCTGATCAACCTACCATGGGAGTTTTATGGGGTTTGGAAGCTTGGTTGGCCTGAGAAGTGAGTGCAATGTAAGGGGGATCCCGTGCAACCAAGCTTCTTGATTCACATGCTAAGAATAAGTTCATTTGGGGAAACCCACATGGAATCTAGCAAATATTGTCCCTGCCTAACCTAGGATTGTGCTTGTCTTTATTATGCTTCACCAAAGACAAAATATTGTGTTTGCTAAGTATTTTCTTAAATATTCAAACAAACTAACACCTTTCCAAATCTGAAACTAGGCACTTTCAATATGCTTCTAGGCATCTTATCTTGCTAGTCTCTATCC
Source organism: Sequoiadendron giganteum (assembly GCA_007115665.2). NCBI lineage: Eukaryota > Viridiplantae > Streptophyta > Pinopsida > Cupressales > Cupressaceae > Sequoiadendron > Sequoiadendron giganteum. The sequence goes on from CM021100.1 coordinate 346,423,213, forward strand.
AAAATCAGAAAGATAACATATTTTAGACTTAATTGATATGTTTGCATTTTCCTTATTTAGACCTCATTGTCATGTCTTCCCTTGACCTTGATTTTCTTTCTAATTGAATTGAATTCCAATTTATCCATAATGGTCAAGCCCAACTAGCCATGGAATTCAAAAGACTATACATCCAATCTAGATGCAAATTTTCCTCAAACCATGGTCAACCACCCACATGCCCTTCCTACCAACAACACATAACCACTATTCCTCTATCCATCTATCTATCTTACCAACAATCCATAGGTCCTAGTCCTTCATCCCTCTACCCTAACTACCAAGAGTCACTTAACACAAGTCATACCATTTATACAAAGCAACCATCTAGTCATCACTCTTATTCTAGCCTTGACAAGGGAAATCAACCATCCATCAATCCATTCCAAGCCCCCATGTCCTATTCTAGTCCTTCATACATGTCCTATCCTAGTACTTTATCACATCCAATCCTAGTCCTTCATAGACTAACCCTTTCCAAGAATCCACATCCTAACCTAGTCCTATATCAACGAATCCATTTCAAGTCACTCCATCCCAACACACACCTAGCCATGAAAATTCTATCCTTGTCCAAAGTCGCATTCCATTGTCAAACTCTGAGGACATATGTCAAGACGAAAACCCAAAGCATGACACCATAACTCCCCCTTCATTTCAAGATCAAATTTTTCCATCCCATGACCCCATCCTTAAGTTAATTCAAGAAGTCCTCCTAGACAATGGTCAAAATTCCATTCACAACCACGTTATCCAAAATGAACCTATCCTTGGTCAAGATCCTATTTCCAATCATGTCATCTAAGACAACACCATAATTGACCAAGAAACTATCCTTGATAAAGAATTCCAAAACGATCGACTCCTTGACCGTTATTCAATTTAAGCCCAAACAATTGATGACCCTATTCAGGCTTCGACTACCAAAAATTACAAAAATGAGACACTTTCCTCCATGGGACACACAGATGATCTTCCTATAGAAGAAGATGCTACTATTCTAGACATATTTTCAAATGATCAAGCTATAACTAAATTTAGTGAGATCTATGACAATGACCATGAAGATGGTTTTGACATCGACTTGGAAGCACCAACAAAATCATCTGAATCTGATATGTCACAAAATCAGACCTCAAATGTACCTCAACTCTCTATCCAAAATGTCAATTAAGCTACAACATCTTATCAACTAAGATCATCTATCTTTGTCAGAGCAGGCTTTCTTACAGATGAGAATATTACAAGTAACAATGTTCAAATAAACAATGATGTGTTGGCATCTTGCTTCAAAAATGATAAATACCACATTGCCAATAGACTCTTTCAAAGCATGTAGTACTTATCAAGGAAAAGGACTAGGCATACACGAGAAAGGCATTCATGAACCAATAAAGATTCAAGAAAATTATAGACATCAAGGTCTCATCTATTCCTTAGTCTTAAAATCTAATGATGTTAATGATAACTCCTCGGTATTGAGGGTAACTTTATCTAATACAAACATTAAAATGGATGTCATGAGTAGTCATTGTCATAAGGTTGTTGCCAACACCCCTTCCATCCACACCATAAAATTTCATCCAAACATGAATAAACCTACCATTTGGAACCAACAAAAATAAAAATATTACAAATCTAAAGTTCAAAATCAAATGTCAAAGGCCATTGAATCAATCAAAAAGACAAGTGGAGAAATGAAGTTAAAATGGATCGCAAAGAAAAATGGATCTAGTCAAGAAAAGAATGAATCAAATACAAAATTCAATCAAAATGTGGAGCCACAAGACAAGAGGACTCCCACATATCATAAATGTCCACCTCCTTCAAAATGGTCATCAAGCAAGGTATCAAAAATTGTTGGTTCCAAACATTATCCTAATAAAAATTCCAAACTCCACCATCCAGCACTTAAAGTTTGGAAAATTAAAAGTGATTCATCCAAACATCCAAACAATCCTTCCATGCCTACCACCATCTATCATAATCCTACATGTCGCATAAATTCCAAAAATCCTATGTCACAAATTAGTCACATCCTGGCAACAACTCTTTATCATAAGGACTCTTATGGCACTCTATTATGATGTGCACATTTTGATAAGGCCAACTCTAGTATCAAAAAGGATCACAATGACATCAATCAGTTGTATGCAAGCATTATGATCCTGACAAGGAAACTACTTCATAAAGGTCATCATTGGCATATCATGGCACCCATCTCTACATCGGTACGGGAAACAACTTCAGAATAATCGGAGAGCTTGGCTAAAAATTCCAAAATACAAAAAAATAGAAAGAAATAAACTTGTAACCTTGATGAAAACATAGCAAACAGGCATCACGGTGACAAAAAAAATCATAGTAAAGAGAAAAAATTCATCCAATAGTGAAAACTATTCTTCTAGCACTTTGGATAAGTACCATGATGAAAACCTGGCAAACAAGCATCATGTGTAAATAAATTATCTATGAAGACCACTACACTTGGGGGACAGTCATCTCATCTCCTTTACCTTTCCTATGACATTTACTTATGACATTTTCCTATATCCATCTAAGCCTTGGAATTTCCATCCATTGATCTTGATAGCGACTGATTTACACACATAAATCATCACATAAATCATGCTTTGGGACATTTTTTGACATGTCTATCCTTTTGACCATACCCTATTCAAGAAATATCATGTCCTTACTTTCATAGCCTCAGTATCCCTATGTGATATAGCCTTTGAAGATCACATGACAATTCCCTGAGTCTCATGTCTCCCACAACCATCCATCATCCTTTTATACCTATCGCCTATCTTGGTTTCCCTTGTCAATGGTCTAAATATCCTCCATCATCCCATCTAGTCCTAATGAAGTAATTCCTAATGCAACGAGCCTAATCCTAACAATATTTCTATGCAACCTAGTGCATCATCCAAAAAATTCATTGGCTTTGTTCCTAGCCGTACTGCAAACCTTGATCCTTTAGTCACATAATCGTCATCTTCATGTTGTTTCAGGATGTGTCCTTCCCACGTCAAACAATGTCATCATCATCATCATCACTTGTCAATTGGTATTCACCTTGACTAGAGGCAACATCATGGTTGTCTTGGGATTATTGTGCATGAATGATCACTTTCTTGTAGGCATCACTGACATGCATTTGTCACGATCCTCATAAAACATCAAAAAGCCATAAAATCTAAAAAAATTGTAAAACTTCAAAATTCTAAAAAATTGAAACATGTCAACACCAAAAACCATCCAAATAAATTTTAAAACCCCAAAAGAAGAGTCAAGTTAGTCATGTAAATCAGTCCATGTCATCATTGAACTACGTTGCGTCTACGACTCAACAAAGGCAAGGTCATATGTCGATGTGCCCCTGAGGTATTAGGTCAGTCCATTAGGATTCATCTAATCTCGTGAAATAAGCTAGACACATTCAAACATAGATATAAGACAATAGAAAATAGATTCCAACTGGTCATTAAGTCTGAACTAGACAACATAGTCCAATTGGTGATACAATCAAAATCAATCAAATTGTCAAAGTAATGTCAATCTTGTCACTCTCTGGTCCCCTCCAAGTTGTGTCCTTCTTAGACTTGGACCTCATCAAAATGTCATTTTCCTTCTCAGGATGTGACCTTTTTGATGATAGGCATCGTACAACCATCACCACTATCGAACTGGCAACCCATCAAAACCGTCCAAATTGTAAAAATGTCAAACTATCATGCAATCAATCTTTGACAAGAAAACAGTGGCAAACACAACTAAATGGTTGTTAATTTTCTGGTATATTTTGTCTTATCTTTTTATTCCTTTATCTCTTAGGTCATGTTACTAGCTACCTCGAGGATATCCCATGAAGCATTTAGAGGTGCGATGACATCTCATGACCTATTTTTTTTCTTTGATTATTGTTTGTGGATTGTCTTGGCAAAAATACTAGGGAAACTTGGCCCTTAGTTTGATCTAGGATATTCCTTGTATGCGACTATTTGTTTTGTAATTGGATGACCTTGCACACCTTGGTCTATGTCATACAGTGGTGTTTGTTGTCCATTTTTGTGTCATTTTACCGCCCAATGATGATTAGTGTAGAGTCTTCTCTTGAAAAATATGCATCTTAAAAGTTGTCACCACTCACATCCATATCCTCCATGCTAACATTTCTTCTATGTCACTTATCTATTTTCCTCTTATCCATTTCGAGATCACACTCTTGTTCTTTGGACCATTTCTTCTATGTCACTTATTCTTTTTCATCTTATCCATTTCAAGAGCACACTCATGTTCTTTGAACTTGCATGTCCTCTTGAGGGGGCATACCACAACCCTCCTCATCATCCTTCCTCATCCTCTTTACATTGGGGCATGTTTTGATTGAATATCTTTGACACAACACAATAAACTGCATTGTATCAAAGAGGGGAAAAATGTAGACACTAAAAATTGTACCAAGCTTGTGATTTCTAAATTCTCCATCATTTCCCCTTTTGTCTTTGATAATTAAATAAATTTAATTATTTAATTATTCTCTAAAGTGATAATTCTTCTATTAATTAAATAATTTTAATTCTTTAATTAATTCATTTTTTTATCTTTATTCCTCCTTGATTATGTAAATAAAATTTATTTATTTCATTGCATCACTAATTAAGTCCTCTTCTTTCTCAAATTAAATAAATTCTTATTTATTTAATTTTTGTCCACTTTCCACTATAGTTAAATAATTATTTTTAATTATTTAATTATTCATTAGACTTTTCTCTCCTAAATTAAATAAATTTTATTTATTTAATTTGGTCCACTCTCTCGAATTTTGAATTAAATCATTATTTAATTCAAAATTATTCCTTTTGTCACATTATTCTATAATTAAATAATATTTTAATTATTTAATTATCCATTGGCCACCTAAATTAAATAATTTTTATTATTTAATTTCTCCTCTCACCTCTTTGTATGTTCCAATCTTATCTTCCACCTCAAGTCTTTATCTATCCATGTCTCAATCAACCTCCACCCTTGATTAAATTATTTGTAATTTAATCTTGACCATCGATCCTTATCATTTGCCCTAATTTTTCCCTAACCCTAGTTTATAACACATCTTTCAATCTTGGCCATTAATTAAGACATCTTATTGGCTTTCAATCTTCGACATTCATTCAATATTTTTATTTTCTATAAAAAACCTTACCCTTTTCATTGTCATGGGGACAGAGCTACACATATTATGCAAGATATGCTGCTAGTGTGAGACAACAATCTTCAATATTTTGCTAGTCACTTTTCATAGGCTTACTATTGCACACTCAAATCTGAGGGCAGTTATCATATTTAAGAAAAATGGAGGAGTGCAATGGAGGTGAATCAATGTTGGCATGGAGATTTGGTAATATTGTTTTATACTTTATGTCTTTATGCTCATTTGTGCTACATTGCTTATTAGGGTTTGATTTATATGCTTTATTGCATTCACCTTAATATTTTAGCCCTTAGTTACATTGAAAATAACTGATTCAAAGTCATTCAGTTCTCTTTATTCTTCTTCAATCTATCTCATTTCTTCCTCATACCTGAATATCTTTGTTTGTCTCTCCTAGAAGTAGTAGCTTTAAATACAGATTTTATCTTAGGACAGGCATCACTGAGTTCACTTAGCTCAAAACTAGTTAGGTTCCCAACCAACAAATATATGGTTACATTTGCAATAGTCTGGAGCTCTTCAATGGCTGCAACTTTGATTTTGTATGCATCTGGAAAGGATCTAAGAAATTTAGCAACAATCTTTGTTTCACGCACCTCTCCACCAGAATATCTGATACCACACACAAGTTCATTCACTCGTTGCATGTAAGTAGGAATATTATCATAATTACCCATCTTCAATAGTTCATATTTTACTTTTAGACATTGTAGCTTGGCCATTTTCACATTAGCATCACCTTCATATAAATTTTCCAACTTTTTCCAGATCTCATAAGTAGTTTTCAAATCCATAACATTCGTCATCTTAGTATCAGTCAAAGAAATCAACAATTCCTCCTTAGCTTTGATATTATATTCAATATCCCTAATCTCAACAGTAGTAATAGGGCCATTTTGAGGAATAACATACCTATGACTTGTAATGTTCTAGTAGGATTCACCAGTGCATTTCAGATGATACTCCATTATAGCCTTCCATAGAGTGTAGTTTGTTCAATCAAATCTCGAACTATCCTTCTTGTATGTCGCCATCCCAAATCACCTAAAGCTATTAAAATTCTTCCAAGGAACTTGCTCTGATATGAATTTTTGGCAACACAAGGGAATACAACAGAGAGGGGGGGTGAATCAACTGTCACAAAATTTTAAACTTATTAAACTTGTTAACCTTAATTCTCAGATCTTATTATTAACATTGAAAGCATGAATCAATAACACATCAAAAACACACATAACACCAAGATTTTTTGCATGGAAACCCTATTAGGGGAAAAAACATGTTGGAGGTTAATCCATAATTTATACCCTATTAAAAGTATAAGATAAAGGAATAAGGAATGCACATGCATTCAGGAACACAACCTAGATCTCACTACTCAAAGGAAGACTCATTGTCTTACAAAAAATATTTAGATTAAAACCATCTAAATAATTTGAACTAAGAAAGTAGCATCTACAAATGGCTGAGTACAGTTATGGTTAAGCACATGAACACTTTTTCACTCTTTTTCTCTCTTCTTCACACTATGCTTTCCTTTTGAATGATCTAAACCTTTTTCACACATATCACACACATAGTTCATACCTCATCCTTCTCAAATGAAAAAATAATTGCTTATATACAATATCCACAATAAGAAATTATATTGCTTCATGTTGGCTTCAACAAAGTAATAGAATGAATGTAAACTTTCAGCCCAAAAAAATAAAGATTATCAATGTGCATCCACCAAGGTCGGCCACAACATAGTAGAGACCTAAAACAATGTCCTTGAACACAAAACACATTAAATTAATCTCACTCAAAGATCCACAACATGCTACAAGCATTCTATCGACCTTGAACATGAATAAAATGAACATGCAAGATAAAATCTTAGATCGCAAGCACAATGATCAATGCAGACGTACAACATAGATAGAATGGTGATCTAGAAACATCCAAAAACACTTCAAGAACATACACAACACTTAAGATTGCCAAAAACACATTACATTCTTCAGTGAACACCATTTCCAGTAACATAGTTTCTGTTAGAACACAGAGCTTTATAACTTGGTCAAATCTTCATGCACACCTCTAAAAATTATGGAGTACAAAATTCATACATAGTCAAGAAAACCCTTTAATATGCAATTTATCATCATCAACATATTGAAAATTCTAGCACACCGATCTTCAATACTTCACAAACAACCTATAACATCTGTTATTAAAATTTTCTCAATATCCTCGACATATACAGTCTTAAAGACATTAATGATAATAGTGATGACATCAATGACAACCACATATCATAAATACAACCACAACATCCAACAAACAATTTTTTTTTTCACATCCATCTACTAGATCTCTAAGTCATACACTAATGCAAGTGACAATAGAAATCAGATTGATATCAACTTAGCCATAGGAGAAAGTATTTCTCCATAGTCAATTCCCTCCACCTAGGAATACCCTTTCATGACCAACCTTGCTTTATGATTCTCAGCACTACCATCCAAACTGATTTTCCTTTTAAATACCCATTTGCACCCAACAAGCTTTCATCCTTCAGGTGAAGGTTCAAGATCCAAGTTTCATTCTTCTTTAATGATGTCATTTCTTCATTCATGAATTTAATCAAGGAACCTCAATTAGACATATCCAATTCTTCCCTATCAGTCCTAGGCTCATCAATGTTAGTAGTTAACACATAGGAACAACTAGAATCTAACATAGAATAACCAAACCTTTCAAGTTGTTACTTTTCACATGTAGACCTCCTAATAGGTTGAGATTGAGGTATTAATTCTTGTTTATAATTTTCAAAGTTACTTTATCTCTCCTCATTAACATGTCCACTAGGAGTGCATTGTTCCTCCTTATCTAGAGTAAGTGGAATTTCCACTACCTCCTTGTTCTCTTCTTCTTTCAACCCTAACTATAGATTAACTATAGAAGGTTTCATCTCATGAAAGATTACACTTTTTTTGTACAGTACCTTCTTATTAACTAGATTCCAAAGCTTATACCCTTTCACAACAATCCCATCACCAATGAGGATACATTTTATTTCCTTCTCCAATTTAGATCTTTTCTCATTTGGCACATATGCATATGCCTCACAACCAAATACTCTGATGTTTCTCAAAGAGCCCACTTCTTACCAAACCATGATTCCAAAGGTGTCTTATCTACGAGTGCCAAAGAGGGTGATCTATTTATCAAGTAACATGCTTTAGCCATAGCCTTATCCCAAAAATTCTATTCCAAACTAGCACTACTGAGCATACTTCTTACTCTTTCCATCAGTGTTTTGTTCATCCTTTTAGCAGCTCCATGTTTTTGCAAAGTGTAAGGAGTTATTTTATGCACTTTAATTCCATGGTCTGTGCAATACTTGTCAAAATATGTAGAGAAAAACTCACCACCATTATCTATCCTGAAGCATTTTATTTTCCTTCTAGTTCAATTTTTTACCAAGGTTTAAAATTCCTTAATTTAACTTAAAACTTTAGTTTTAATTTTGAGAAAATAAACAAATTTCCTTCTTGAATAATCACCTATAAATGAGATAATATTTAGAATTTTATAATGAAGGAACATTAACTAAACTAAAAACATCAGAATGAATATAATCCAATATTTCAGAATATTTATGAGAACTAGAATAAAATGAAAGATAGTGTAGCTTTCTATATATACAATGTTCATAGAATTTAAATTCAAGATTACAATCATCAAGCCCTTCAACCCAACTTTTGTTCTTCAATGATTCTAAACCTTTTCACTAATATGGTCAAGCCTTTTATGCCACAACACTTTCTTCTTTGCTAAGAGCTTCAACTCCAAGGAATTTGCACCCAAAAAACACAACATTTTACTTCTCTACACGACCATCTTTGCTGGTTTTTTTTGAGGCACTCTTACATTGAACTACATGTAGATCCAACTTATACAAAGTGATAATTCATAAAACTTTAGCTAGCACCATAAAACCTATAATCATATTAAAAGCATCATTTGATAAAGAAACTTGAACACAAACATCATTCAACTTACTTACATAAATAAAATTTCAAGCCAAACCAAGTATATGTGTTACATCATCAATTCCTTTTACTCTTCCATTAGGAAATTGAATTGTGACTCTTGTGGACATGAAAATCTGCATATGGTTAGTAGAATGACAAAACAACAGAAACAAAAATTTATATCCCTATGAAATAATACTCCATGATTCAAATGCAACCAAATAACAAAGATAAGCAAAGCATGTAAATCATGAAATATATCTATCCCATATTGGATTGGTGCAACTTAGTTGTGTAGAAAGCTGCCCTTTCCCAATCCATGATAAGCAAGATGTCAAATGAGGAGCAAGATTAGTTCTCAAAATCAAAGAGTAACCTTGCCATGAAAATGTGTTGTATTCAAATTGTGTTGTGATGAACAAGATTGATTCTCAAATGAAGATAGTAACCTTGCAATGAGAAAGTGTTGTGTGTTGTGTTGTGTTGTAGATGATTTATGTTGAAATGCTTTGCATTTTATAGATTCAAGATTAGGAAGAGTGATAGATTTGGATGAATGTGGGATCATTCATGAGCCAATGACAAGATGCCACTTGTCAAAGCGTGAGAGGGTGAGGAATGTGCAAGTCTTGGCCAATGTACCAATTTGAAATTCAAATTTAGATGAAATGACATGTTTAGGGGGGATGAAAGGTGCAATAAATGCCATGTTTGACTTGTGCAAATAGCATTTAAAACCTTGTTGGAAGGCACAAGTCCCTTTTGGGGGGAAGATTCAAATTGGAAGAATATTCCATTTTGATGCCATTTTGAATGTAATTAGAGGAAATAATAAATCAAATAAATGATTTATTGGTGCAAGTGGGTCGGTTAGTTAAGAGTTTGGATTTGACTCTAGTCGAGTCAAAAGCTAGAGAATGATAATTATGATTAGAAGTTAATTAATTTTAGATTAATTAACTTGAGGAGTTTTAGGGATTTGATATTTGATTAAATCAGTTTGATTTATTAAATCAAATGAGAACAACATAAGGAATAAATAATTTGATTTATTTAATGAACCTTAGGAAATTAATCAATAAATTGTTATAATTGATTAATAGTAGAATGGTTAGAGTGGGATGCATGATGTTAGTTTTGCATGTCTACATTTTTCCCCTCTTTGAAGCAATGTACTTGTTGCATTGGTTCAAAGAATGATGCCGCTGACATTGAAATTAAAGAATTTTTGCTTTTTTCAGATGCCCCAACGAAAAGAAGTACGTTAGTACATTGCCTCCTCAAGAGATCGAGTGAAAAAATTGAGGTGGATCTCGTGAAAAAGAGGTTCAAAATGAATGTATGGATAGTTAGATGATATGATCTATATAATAGTGATGATGAAAATGAGATGTTTTGGAAGATGCTTAGAATAACAAATTTACATTATCCTAAACAACTTAAATGATTACGTAGTTCATGTGAGATGGATGCGATGGATGATGTTGTCCTATAATGATATGATGTGATTATGCAAGATGAGAGGATGAATGCAGCATGGATGCATTGTTAGTGTGAAATAGGATAGAAGAATGAGAGGGATTAACCCTTGAATTCAAGAAGATGCAGAAGTTCAACAAACCAACTTTATTAGAAATGATGAATGATGATGATGTATTGCTTATCCAAGGATGGGAAAAGAGCATACCTTTCTTTATGTTTGATAACACATGTAGGCGCGATGCATCAAGGTATTAAAAACCAGGATGGCGTTGCACCTAGTGTGATGGACTTTGACTCGACAATCAGATAGGAGTACTCTTGTTCACACTTGACATACGAAAACCTTGCTAGGACGGACCCAACAAAGCAAGTATTCGCCAAGTTATTCTACAAGACCATCCAACAAGCACAACAGATAAAAAGATAATGATCATTGCCCCATTCATTTCTCTCTAAACCTGTTTTGTTTAGGCATCATCGAGAGGTCCTTGGAATGAGCGCAAAATAAGATAAGTCAAAAAGACCAAATAAAGTAAACAAACAAGCTAATGTTCTTTGTATCGCTAGCCAAGGCTAAACTACTGTGGGGTACCTGATGCTTATGTCCATCGCAGGAAAGCTTCATCCTAGGAGATGTAGTGATCAGGGTTTTGGTGGGACTGATTGGGTGATAAGCTATTGACACTCTGAGTTGACCAACTTGCTGAATTACTGACTTAGACTTGAGACTTTGACGATTAAGTGTTCACTTTGGAACCTGCTAGACTTGCTTCTGACTGACTCACCAAAGGGTGAAGGCGATGATGATTTATTATGAGCGATGACAATCATGGGTGAAAGCAAGATGATGGGTGCACCATTTTGGTTTTTTCAAATGTTTTGAGGCTATTTTTGGAATTTTGAGATGTTTTACAAATATTATTGGTATTTTCAAGATTTTGAATGTTTTTGGATTTTGTGTGTCGGGGGCCGATCAAGGATGGCTTTGCCTATGTTTAAGCTCGGAGATGACGTAGTTCAGACTCCAATTGACTTGATTCTAATGCGATAGATGGGCAAACAGATTGCCATTGCGTCGGATGCCGAAAATCCTAAAATGTAAACTAGATGGACAAACAAATGCCTCTACGACGGACGCCTAAAGGATGGGCAAATGGATGCCAATGCGATGGACGCATAAAGAATGACTTAAATGTAAAAAAGATAAGAAAATGAATGCCATTGCGATGGACGCCTAAAGGATGGGCAAACAGATTCGAATGCAATAGATGCATAAAGAATGACTTAAATGTAAAAAAGATAAGCAAACGGATGCTAATGCAACAGACGCATAAAGAATGACCTAAATGTCTCGGGGGGTGATCAAAGATCAACCTTGCCTACGTTCAAGCTCAGAGATGACGTAGTTCGATAAGGTGAAAGACTGACAGGACTCAATGATGAAATTTTTATTTTATTTTTTGAAGATTTTTTTATATTTCGACATGTTTTGGGATTTTGATGAATTTTTTCAATGTTTTTGGTTTTTTTCTTGATGAATTTTTTGAATGTTTTTGAATTTTTGATGAGTTTTTCTGAATGTTTTTGAATTTTCGCATGATTTTGACAATTCGGATATGGAAATGATATGATATCAGTGCTTTGTTTTGGGATTTTGTTGAAAACCAAGCTTTAATGTTGATCAATCGGACTGATGGATTGATAGTTTGACTAAGTGTGTTAAGTCACACAAAAGTGATAATGCACTCGTAAGTTCCAGGAAGTTGTGTTATCCCAGAGTAAACTCGTACAAAAAGGATAATTTGGCTAGGTGTGTTAAGCCAAACAAGGTGATGATTTGATAATTTGGCTAAGTGTGTTAAGCCAAATAGAGTGATGATAATGAACTTGTAAACCCAAGGAAGTTGTGTTATCCTAGAGTAAACTCGTGCACAAGATGATAGTTTGACTAAGTGTGTTAAGTCAAACAAGGTGATGATTGATTGGATTCGATTGATCAAGATTGATGAAGCTTGATTTGGAACAAAATTATTTTGATGATTTGATGTGACACAGATGTGCGCATTAGATGCAACTGATATTGATTCTTTGGATTGATGTTCAAGGAAAGATAAAACTTGATAAGGAACATCTTCTTGTCAAAATATGCCATGGGCTAGTGATTTGGATCGTTGGCTCACAAATGCTTTGACTAGTTTGCTTTCATGTTTTCCAATGTTCAGATTACTTCATAAGTTGGAGGATATATATCAAGATTTATTCTGGAAGCAAGATGGAAATATCTGCCCCCAGTGTCTAGCAATGTATGGAATGCCATGGGTGAACGCTTGGATAGGTGTGTGGATATGGATTATCTTGCAATAAGATAAGTTATTCAAACAAAGGATTCTCATTCGAATAATTCTTTAAGGCTCAGATAACATTCGGTAGGATGGGATCAGTGAAAATGATCCATGTCAAGATGTCTACCATAAGGCAAGTGTAAAGTGTGTACCAAAATTTCATGAAGATTAAGATACCTTGGAGTATGGATGCAAATGGATGAAAATGGATTGGATAAACGGTTCATGGATGAATGAATGATACGGCTTGAATGATGGTCTTATTATGGATGTGATAAGATGCTTTCTCCTGAACTTTTGCACGTAGATGCTCGATTCTACACACGATGCCTGTTTGCCAGGTTTTCATCATGGTACCTGTCCAAAGCGCCACCAAAGCAGTTTTTGCTAGAGGATGATTTTTCTCTTTACTATTTTCAATCCTTTTTCTAATTATTTTTTTTAGATTTTTTTGTATTTTTTGTATTTTTTTGTTGTCGCCAAGATGCTTGTTTGCCAGGTTTTCATCAAGGTAACCATTTTTTCAGGACATTTTTCTGATTTTTTTTTTTTTGTATTTTCTGAGAAATTTTAAGCTGATACTAAACCACCTGGTACTGTTGATGTTGATGTTTCTGTCATAATATGCCATCAATATCCTACTTGAAGAAGTTGCTTTTCCAAGATATGTGCACTTGAAAGCAACTTTTGAGATCCCTGATCTGCTTTGCTGATACCGGAGTTAACTCTATCTTTGTGTGCCCATCGTGATAGAGTGCCTTCTGAATCCTTATGATGAATGGTCACTACCAATACATGGTTAATGTGAGAATTGGATATCATGCATGGAGGCATGGATGGAGTGTATTTAGGGATAAAATATGGGTTAGTCGATAGTTTGGAACCTTTGACTCTCCAAACTTGGGAAGATGAGCAATAATGGGTGGATACAGAAGTGTACGTGGAATTAGGACCAACTGCTTGATACACTTTGTATGTTGCTTGAGAAACATGTTTTCACTTTTGGCGACATCTTTGATGGATACTTTTCCCTTTTTGATTTTGCCCCATAGTTTCTTTGACTAATGGAGTTTGATAGGGATTTGTATTCTTTGGTATCCATTTGTATTTGATTTGTCCGATATGCTTCGCTGCTTCTTTTTCTTTGATAACATTCTTCATGCTTCAATTCAAGTCTTTCTTTTGTTGTTGGTCCCAATTTGTGGATGGGGTGATGGGTGGATGAAAATTCATGACATGGTGGGTTGTAGTATTGGCATTAGTTTCATCATAAGGATTCTTCATGCTCCCCATGTTGACGTTTGCTCGAGATGAAGTTGCCCCCAATTTTGTGGAAATATTACTGATATGTTTATATCCCTTGGTTTTTGAATAACCAAGGCCTTGATGCTTAGGATTTTCAATAATCTGCACTGGTTCTAGGATACCCTATTCATGCAGACCTAATCCTCTGCCTTGATAATTCATCTGCTGAAAAATTTTATTCGCAATAGGATATGATCTACCTTGGAAACAAGGTGTTAATCCTTCTTTGCTCTCTTGTGGACCTTCAAAAGTGTCAGCTTCTTTAGTGATTTGATAGCTTGCCCTAAGAAAGGTAAGTGATCCAAGTTTATAACTGATGGGATCCTCCATATGTGGGATGAAGGCCTCATTGATATCTGTAGCTTGATTTTGTGAGATATCAGATTGTAGTGCTTCTTCAAGAGGTATTGATGATTCAATGTCCTTGTAAAAGTCCTCCTCGTGATTTATTCTTGATATGCTTTCACATGATGTTTTTGATTCACAACTTCTGTAGAAGCCTTCTTCATGACCCATTTATGATATGTCTCTGCATTTCTCTATATCTTGACCAGGTGTATAAATGTTAAGAGTATGAGACTCTTGTTCCTTGGTAATGATATCAAGAGTATGAGACTCTTGTTTTGAATGAAGATCATCTACGTGTCCATCTAAAGAAAGCATCTTATGGGTAGATGGAGGGGTATGTGCTATATGGATATGATCATCATTTGCGACATCTTGTATAGATAGGAGAGCGTCCATTATATCATTGTAGTAGCTTGGAGATACAAATTCTTGATCTTGAGTGATTTCGGAATTGCTTTCAACATGCTTTGGATCAAGTTCTTGACATGGGTCAATTTCAAAGAATGGATTTCTTTCTTGGATATCTTCATTAGGCATAGGAATATTCTCAAATTTCATGAGGTCAAAGGATGGCTATATGTTTTGGAGAGGATCATTGCTAGACCTTGGTGAAAGATGTTCATCATGCTTTGGGGAAAAATCTTGAGATATGTCCTCTAACTCATTAGGTGATGTAGAGACATTTTCAACATTATCATTGGTCAAAGGATCTTGATCATCATTTTGAATGATTTTGATGGGAATCTGTTGCAAGCTTTGTTTTTGGAGTAAGGCCTGTGTTTTCTACTGAGCCAACAACGCTTGTTGTTCATCATGTTGTTTTTGTGCCAACAAAGCTTTTTGTTGGGCTCTTTGTTGTGCTACTTCTTCTTGGATTGCTTGCAATAGTGCCCAGAATTCTACTTACGCTTGCACTTGTTGGGCTACTTGAGCCGCTTGTGCAACTTGTGCGGCTTGTTGGGCTTGGAGTACCTTTTTGCGGGAAGCTTCTTGTGCAGCTTGCAACATGATGGAGAATGAATTGGTCATGCTATGTTTTGGCGGTGGTGGTGGTGGTGGTGGAATGGGAATAGTGTTGATTGTTTGGATTGCTTGGATGGTTGCCACCTGTTGTTGAGATATCGATGGAAAAATGGGATGATTTGGTATGATGTTTTGATTCAACATGATAAATTGAAATTGAATATTGTTGTGGTTCGGAATCATATTGCCTTGATTTGGGTAACTTTGATTTTGCATGGGGTTACCCTGACTTGGATCAATACCTAGAGTTGTCAACATATTGGTTGCATTTTGAACAACATTGATGGGATTTGAAATGTTCATGTTCAACAAACTCGTATTTGGAATGTATGGATTTGGTGGGATAATGTTGTTTGGAAAACTCATGCATTGAGTGATTGGTTGATAGATTTGTGAATTTGGACTTAGATTGAAATCTACCATTGGGAAAGGTGTTCCAAACTTTGGATCAGGCATACTCACATTCGTTGTACCATTGATGTTTGTATGAGATAATGATCCCATGTATGCATTGTACAAGCTTTGAAAATCAAATGGTATTGCAAGGCTTGGATAGTTTAGTTGATTTGGGTTACTCATGATGGATGGATCCAATTTATATTCCATGTCCCTCTTGTGTTGAGATCGAGTTTCAACCATAAAATGAAGATCAATTTTCAAGAATGTAAGAGATGAAACTCTAATCCTTTAGATCGGTCTAAACCTTAGGTTCAAAGAAGTGAAGAACTAGGATAATTGAACGATCAAATCGATGACGAAGATGAGATAAACAAAAGATGAGTGATATGAATGAATGGAAATCTTAAAGAAAATTTGAAAGAAATGCTAAAACTTTTAGGACTTGATTTGATTGATGGTTTGACTAAATATGTTAAGTCAAACAAGAGTGATAAATGTAATCATAAAACTCTAGGAAGTTGTGTTATCCAAGAGTGAACTCCTACAAGATGGTAGCTTGACTAAGTGCATCAAGTCAAACGAGGTGATGATTTGATAATTTGGCTAGGTGTGTTAAGCCAAAAAAGATGAACTCATAAACCCTAGGAAGTTGTATTATCCAAGAGAGAACTCGTGTATAGGATGATGGTTTGACTAGTTGTGTTAAGTCAAACAAAGTGGTTTTGATTTCGCCTAAAATTTTAGCATAAAAGATTTTTGCAAAGTTTCCAAGAGTTGCTGGTGAGGTGATTTTTTGACTGATTTTGATGGTTGAGAGATGGATGAAAGTGATTGAATTGATCCTAGACTTGACCTAGAATAACGCTTTTTCTTACAAGATCTCGGTGTTGAAGAACACGCTATATTTCCTATGGAAGGAAAGCAAACCTTTCAAAAAAGTTTGGGATTCTACTGATAGTAAAACTCCTTCAACTCAAGATCTCAAAATGCTCCTCACGAGCTTTCAGACTAAGCTTCTTGAACTTTGGTTTTTGGGATTTTGACCTTGCGGGAAATCATGTTAGAAAACACATGTGTAATCCAATTTTTTCTTTTATCTTGGTTAAATGAGGTTCTTTTTATCCAAGGAACTTGCTTGCTTAGGTTTTCAAACTATATGTCTAGTGTCCCATTCTCCTTCTCATCCCACAAGGTCCTTTGTGTGGAAATCGAGGAAAATAGGGAAAAAGTTTCCTTATGTTTATCCTTATTGGAAACAAATGATAGTAGAACTTGTGCACTTAGAAACCTCTAGTAATGTGATTCCTAGGGAAAGCAAGAGTGGGAAAGTTCATCAATAGGTATTTTTTTCCCACAAGGTGTTTGAAATTTCAAGGTTTTTTGTGTATGTTTGTTTTCAAATGTTTTCAAGATCAAGCAATGTATTTCTTCCCAAACACTTTTACAATCCTAGGATGATGAGGCAATATCTTGTTGGGTTAGCACTTGGATAAATACAGCTGCACATATCTTGTGCGAATGGCTAAATGCTTGACCACACTAGCTCCCCTCCAGGACACTCACTTATTCGGGTCAGCCAAGCATTAGTACCCATGAATCTCCCATGGCATACTTTCCATTTCCACAACAAGACCGCATGTTACGTGGGGCGGCTTCAAAGGACATGACCTTTTGCACCAACAAAATAGACAAGGTTTTGGCCTTTTTCTAAACAAAGGGTTCTAATTCGGGCATTCCATTCTTGGGGGATTATCCAATGTCAGCGAGAGTCCATTGCTGTCCATCTCGTCGAAATAATCCTCGTGATATTGGCCTTTGTTCCAATAGCCACACTTATATACCGGTTGGGTCGTTCCCTTGGGTGAGTACTTTTTCCCACAAGGCAGGCCCTCTAAGATAAACAATAGCCAGCTAACATATCCCGTCACTCACACAACCTTTGTTGAAAAACAAAGGGGAGAACCTCCGCAATATATCGTGCTCACACTCGCATGTTTTTTTCAATTTTAGATCCCAAATCGAAGTGTGGAGGCAATATTTTTGACAACTTAATATCAGAAAAAGACTTTTGATTCTCAAGGTCATCGTGAGGCATGAGAGAAGCGCATACGTCTTTTTGATGATATTACTTTGTGAAAAATATTACAAAGCATGACAAATAGTTGTTCATTTTAAGTCCAAAAAGTAGTGATGAATTCGTTTTAAGCACCAAAATCCAAGTGTGAATGTTGCCTTGTTCAATTTTAATCCCAAATTGAAATCTAGTAAGTGTCTAAGGTTCAATTTTAACCAACTTTGAAAAGATCAAGTCATTGATTGATTTTAAGCCCAAATTGAAAAGTGAGTTAGCTAAAAATAGAAAAAAAAAAGGTAGTAAATGGAAGCTCCAAACAAGCATTAAAAAATGCTTTTCAAGTTTCTATTTGCAAGAAAACCTCCAAGTCCACTATATTCGTCTTCGTTTTTTCTTGATCACAACCTTGTTCCTTTGTTCAATTCAGATACTCGTCTTCAAATGTCCACCTTAATTTCAACCTTGATGTCAACACCTATTAAAACATTACAAAGAAAGACTTTTTAGAAATGAGTTTTTCTTTAAGGAATCAATGAAGTAAAAAAACAAATTATCCTTGTCATGCAAAGTCTATATAAGCAATTGTTAAAACAAAATATTTTTCCTACCAAACTTTTACAAGCATGAGAAAACTTTGACAATTTATGAGCACAAAAATACTTTTCATTAATCTCCATCTATTAGTTGATAATGTCCTTCATCACCCATGAGTTTTATAAAGATAAGATAAAGCCCAATGATATCAATGTCTTCAAAATAAACATGAAAGTCAAGATTTATAAGCATTCAATGTATAGACTTAAATCACACATGTCATCACTTTTTTACTAATGCATTGAAGAGAAAAGCATGCAAGGTAAATTGTCCAAGAAAAATAAATGCCTTTGTAATCTCTTTCAGCTGTTTACCTCTTCCATCTATACCTGTACCCTGCACTTGGTAATATAAATGTCAAACTTTTTTGTTTTTAAAAAAAGAACGTTGCTCATTGCACCTTACCTATCAACTGATCTATAAATGTAGACAGGGGATGGTCCTAACATTTAAAGAAGTCTATTTTAAATATTATTGTCCTGCAAATAGTATGGGTAATGAAGCTATAGAAAAATCCAGTTCGGAACATGATTTTATCTCTGTAGATCACGTGTTTCCAAAAGAGGAAAATTCAATGGAGGAACTGTGAACACATTCGAAGTAAAAAGTAAACTGTGAACACATTCGAATTTTTATCTCAGAGAAGTAAACTTTAGCTATGAATAAAACTTTACGTGGAAATAGAATGCCAGCAAATGTAATTAGCAGGTGTAGAACTGAATTCGACATCCCACATTCTTTCATATCCAAAAGTTGTGCATACAATGTATGAAAGCATAGACGAATCACATGAAATGTTTGTCAGAACGCCTCAAGAAAACGCGATCTCAGAGAGTGTAGTGCAATTGCTGACCATGGGTTTTTGAATCCAATATTAAATGTCGCACCAACCCATAATTTAGCGGGATGAAGACCATGCTTGCAGTGATTGCATTTGAATGCAAGAATATGATAGGAGATTTGGAGTTCTTGATAACACCGAGGAGGGAGAGACTTCTACAGGCAACGCCATTATTGTAGTTAGTATCATAAATTTTAAGAGATCAAACGGGGTCACTTGCGTGGGGAGTTGGGAAAAAAATCAATACCAAGATCTGGTTTGTTGACAGGAAGAAATCCTTGAGTTCTCACTATCCTGATTTCCCACAAGTGACAATTAGATTTATACTTCACCATAAATAACGAGGTAGGAAGGGGTACTTAGTTCACCTATCCAATCGTGCATAGTGTGAAGCCTTCATTATTATAGATCAGGTTGGTGGGTTCAGGTGTTAGTGACACAGATGGACAGGTAACTCCATGATGACGATTTCTTTTCATGAGATTACGGACTCTCACGTACACTGCTATGAACTAATAGCTTGGAACCGATGACAGAGACATTGAGCATACAAGAGAAAGACTTGATTAAATAGCAATGACTTTATCAAATGCAGCAATGATGGAATCTACGGAAGTGACAAGCAAGCACTATTTACCTTCCCTATTGGCTCGAAAATCAGGCCCACAATGGCAAAATGACAATAGTCCTTAACCCCTTCATTACACTTGATTGATGTAAGGGTATTACTCGCGACTCTTAAGAATAGGCTTTAGTGAAGACAAATGTTGCGGTTTAGGACAATAAATAGTGCTAGTAATTAAAGACAAATGGACAACCCACCACCCACTACATTAGTGTTTAAAATAGCATAACGGCCCACCACAAAGGAGGTGGAGAAGAAGCGGATCATGGCCAGGAAGGAAGTGATAGTAGAATAGAGACAAATGACCCACCGTGTGCAGTTTGATAAAGATATTTCACTATACCTTATCATAAATAGGTCTGCTACCTTTGAAAGGCTTGAAGGCCTGGATTCATATGTAGGTGTGGAATTTATTTGCAAAATGAGGCTTTGCACATAAGAAGAATAAAGGTAATCTCTTTTCTTTTCTTTTTTATGCACACATGAAGTTCGTGAAAGACACCCGCTATTCTGAAATATGTAACATTGAACAACCATACCAAGCTAAAAGTAATAAAGTAAAGTGAATTTAGGCAATATTGAACATCAAATTTTATTTTCCTTTGAAAATAACCTGCAATAAAAACATGCTCTTCATATGAATGGTCTCACATGATGTAGATTACAAATACACAAAGCAGAGGAAAATAAAAGAAAACAAAACAATCACTACACCCCTTTCTGCCTGTTTTATATAATATTCAACATGTGGACAAAAGATACCAAGAAGCTAGTGTTAGATGGAAATTAATATTAGTCTGTTATGTATTCTATGTAATATCAATATTGAACAATAATGAAATGAAGCAATTTTTTCCCTCCTTCTAGCACCATTTTGTGGACATGAAAATCTGCATATGGTTAGTAGAATGACAAAACAACATAAACAGAAATTTATATCACTATGAAATAATACTCCATGATTCAAATGCAACCAAATAACAAAGATAAGCAAAGCATGTAAATCATGAAATATATCTATCCCATATTGTATTGGTGCAACTTAGTTGTGTAGAAAGCTACCCTTTGCCAATCCATGATAAACAAGATTAGTTCTCAAAATCAGAGAGTAACCTTGCCATGAAAATGTGTTGTAGTCAAATTGTGTTGGGATGAGCAAGATTGATTCTCAAATGAAGAGAGTAACCTTGCAATGAGAAAGTGTTGTGTGTTGTGTTGTGTTGTAGATGATTTATGTTGAAATGCTTTGCATTTTATAGATTCAAGATTAGGAAGAGTGATAGATTTGGATGAATGTGGGATCATTCATGAGCCAATGACAAGATGCCACTTGTCAAAGTGTGAGAGGGTGAGGAATGTGCAAGTCTTGGCCAATGTGCCCAAATTTTGAAATGACAAATTGCAATAAATGCCATGTTTGACTTGTGATAGCATAAAACCTTGTTGAAAGGTGCAATAAATGCCATGTTTGACTTGTGCAAATAGCATTTAAAACCTTGTTGGAAGGGACAAGTCCCTTTTGGGGGGAAGATTCAAATTGGAAGAATATTCCATTTTGATGCCATTTTGAATGTAATTAGAGGAAATAATAAATCAAATAAATGATTTATTGGTGCAAGTGGGTGGGTTAGTTAAGAGTTTGGATTTGACACTAGTCGAGTCAAAAGCTAGAGAATGATAATTATGATTAGAAGTTAATTAATTTTAGATTAATTAACTTGAGGAGTTTTAGGGATTTTATATTTGATTAAATCAGTTTGATTTATTAAATCAAATGAGAAGAACATAAGGATTAAATAATTTGATTTATTTAATGAACCTTAGGAAATTAATCAATAAATTGTTATAATTGATTAATAGTAGAATGGTTAGAGCGGGATGCATGATGTTAGTTTTGCATGTCTACAACTCTTCCATGGATGATTATTTCTAGGTATGAATCATCACCTAGATACACCTCTCCACCTTTGTATTCTTCATGCTTCAAAACCAATCTCTATAGGATGCCATGAGAAAATATGCACCTAAGTCAATCAGCCAAACATGATCTGATCATTGAGCTGCCAAGGCCACTATAAAGGCATTTACATCACTTAGAGAAGAATCATTATCAAAATACTGGTAATTCCTTTTCTTATTTTTCTCCTCTTTACAATCTTTTTGGATGTTTCCAGTCTACCCATAATTCCAACATTTCACCTTGGAATTTTTACTAGGAGACTTTGATCTACCCTCTGACTTGGATTTGGACTTCTTGTCTTTCTTCTTGATTCTCTCCTTTGATCTGCCTTGAATAGAAAGGGCCTCCTTGGACATCTTAGAAATTTTCATTTACATTTATTCTAACAACAGTGAATCAATGAAATGTTCCATCTTGAGAGTGGTTTTTGTACTCCTAGTAGCCATTACTAAATGATCCCATGCCAAAAAAATAACATAATAGAAGCATACAATGATCCTTGTCATCAATATTCACACCTACAAATGCCAACCAAGAAACTATCATATTAAAGTATTCAAATGATCTACAATAGACATCACTTCTTCCATATTCAAAGAATACAACTTCTACCTTAAAATAACTTATTTACTAGAGCTTTCCCCTAACAAATGTCCCCAAGTTTTTTCCATAAAGAAGTAGACTTCTCTTCATGAATATTAAAGAGCTTGTATCAGCCAAGCACAATCTAATGATACCTTTGGATTTCCTATCCATGAGATCCTAGTCTTCTTGTTTCATGCACGTTGGTTTGGTTCTAGAAACGACAATCAAAAGGTCATGATCCACAAGAAACTTTTCCATTTTGAGTTTCCACAACTCAAAATTTCCATAATTAAATTTCTTGATTTCTATTCTTCCTAATGTGCTAGCCATCTCAAATTTGTAAGAATTTTACAAATTGATTATCTTTGTAAAACTCCCACTTGAAAAAATAAATACAAAAAACTTGACTCACCCACAAGGATAACACAACTAGGTAGGCTCTGATACCACTTGTAACGAAAGATAAGTGCATAAATGCCTTCATAAATTCTAATTTTACAAGAGAGATATATAAATAGTTTATCCAAATTTTGATTACAATTACATTTAAGAAGCACATTCATAAGCTAAAAAATAGACAATTAAAAATAACATAGAATTGAACACAAGTTTAAGCTGGGAAAACCCTTACAGGAGAAAAATCCACACACCAAGCAAAGTCACTTTGTATTAGGGTATGTGCAAGATAATCATGGAAAAAACAGGCCCTTAAGTGGCAATAAAAAGACAAAAATCCAGAGTTAGACAACTTGACGTAAAAATTTGAATAAGTTATCTATATTATTTCAAAAAAATGTAAAAATAGTATCTGTAGAAAATTGAATGTAGTTTCTAAACTACTAGACCTTTATTTAAACAAATCAAATCTATTTGGTGAAAATTTGAAATTTCAATATAGTAGTATTTAAATTCAGGGTAAAAATAAGAGGTAGGTGTATGTCTGACCACCCTAACCACAATAAAATGATAATATTTTTTTATAACCTTTTAGATATAAGTAGAGGACTCATGTCCCGATGTGCTGCATATTTGTTTATTATTTTTTTCCAAGTAAATTATTAATTATGAATTTTTTATTACATATTTTAAAAAATATAAAAGCTCGTCTATCTAAGCACCTTAACTTGGTCAAAAAATTATGAAATTCAATTTTTTTTTTTTAATCCTATAGTATGGAAAAAATAGAATGTGACGAATGTTTTGGATTCAAAAAATGTGATACCCTTTGAAAGTTATAGATTTTTTTCAATCAGCCTATTAATTAGGACTTTATTCGTAATTCTAATAGAAAATGAATAATAATTATTTATTAAATTCAAAGTAAAGCATAATTTATATTCGTGGAAAGCTGAGAATCTCCTCTAAAAACCCTTTTCGTTTCATCAATTTTGGGTAAAATAAAATTCGTCAGCCACATGGACCATCATATGGCTTACATATCGCCACTTTTTGGCCCTTCATGATCCTACACCTACCCATTATAGTAAAAAAAATTACATACAAAGTTGCTAAGCTTCTACTACCATAGGTGTTAGTTCATATTCTTAATTTCAGCAACATAGCATTTCCCTGATCAACCTTTTGAAAAACCTCTTATCTTTTCTTCACTATTACTATTTTGTATAATGCACTATGGAATTTGTATATAGTTTCCAATAATTCTAGGAAGCCAATCATTACATCTCCCTACTGAAACTAAACAAACTTAACTATCATTACATTCACTTGTTCGAATATTGAAGAGATTGGGAACAATATCTCTTTAAACTTTAGTACTTACTTTGATATGCATATTAGGCACAATTTTCAGTTACTAGAGTGTCAAAGGGAGACAAGAAACTATCTCTTTGAACATTCAAAGTCACTTCGATGTGAGCCCTTCGCTTTCTACTCCATTCCATAGGAATGTCAAGGAGACAACTTAGTATCTTCCACCAATACATGGGAGAGTAACAACGATGCTGCTTATAGAATTCACTGTGGTCCTTACTCACCATGTGGCATCCATCTCACAATTATCGAACCATTTCCTACACCCCCTCTAAGGTAAAGACTGGGTCCCACCAAGGCACTACGAGATAGTAGGCACCATCAACCAACACCATTGGCTCATCGATAAGGCCTCAATCCAAGTCTCATCAAAGATATAAGATTCCACAAAAGAAGCTACAGAACATTGGGTTATCAAGGGAATGACATCTAAAGTCTTAGCAATAGAGCACAAACCTTTGACATCACCAAGGTAACACCATCCATAAGGTTGTTGGGAAGACATACAATTCTATCCTAGTGACATGATAATCTCTCGTTGATATAACACAACACCAAAATATTGAAGATCTCTCATACCATCGATGGGATTGTGTACTATGTCCCACCAAAATTGGGTTTTCATGCCAATAAGGAGTTAAATTTCAAATCATGGGAAGATTATCACGCCTGTAAGTTTGAGCCACATTTTCTAACAAGTAACATGTGACTCAACCTACTAGTAAGCCATCCACATCACCAATATTATTCATCATATATGGAAGTTGGACAATTAGTCAAAGGGACAACAAAAAAACGTGATACTAGGACAAGGCTACCTAATAATTTCCCCCACCATGTGCAGGATAAGGATGAGCTGAGATGAATGATGATATGCCACTCCTTGCAAGAAGGAAATTATTTGCAATGAATCTAAAACATGTAATAGTGAGTATGCTATGATCCTACAACTATTACATGGCAAGCAGCAACCCCTATTGTTATTCATGCATATCTAATGAGATATTCCCACATGTAGTATCTATCAATTCAGGATGTACCCAAGTTAAATTTATATTAGGAGAATCATTTATAAGAGTATTGATATTGATTGAAGGATTGTTTGATATTTTTGTTTCTTTTGAAGGATAATAACCAAGACCACTAGTTTTTTCTTGTGTGTTAGGCTCTATAGGGACACAAATACCTTGTTCTCTAGATCCACATCCTTTTCCACTATACCTAAGTTGTTTCATAAGTTCATAACCTCTTCGATAAATATTTTTTTCATTTCTTATAAATTTGGTTGTTTTTCAACTTCTTCAAAGCTTTCCATGTATGTTGTCTTTCCTTGTAAAGTGGTTGAAGTGGATGCTTTTGAATTTTGTATTGACATTATATTTTTTTGTTTTTTCTTTATAGAATCTTTTTTTATGATATTGTATTCTCCCATTAATGTAGGTATGAAATCAAAGGAACTCCAAGCATCTGCAAATAACTTTTATACCTCTTCAATATGCTTTTCTTTTTCTTTCTCGACATGCAAACACATTTCAGATTCAAGGTAGGCCTTAATTGTACATGATTTTTTATATGTGTGAGCAATGTTATTGTAAGTCAGTTACTATGAAACATTATCATTATCAAGTTGACCTTTAGTTGATTCTAAGATATGGATAAATTTATTTTGAACTTCTTGTTGTTGTGAGGGTCGATATATGATAACTTGAGGCTTGGGATATTGCTTTAGGGGATATATAAAGTGTATATCATAAAAAATATTGTCATTATTTTTATGATCGCGTAGTGAAGGGGATTCTAATGTCATTTCATACTCTTTATCTAAGGAAGCCACATTACTATTATTTGAAAGATATGTGTGAATGTTATCATTTTCTTCCACCATGATATCTTCCCTAGTAGGAGAGCTACAAACTAGATGTTCATTAAATTTAGAATTTGGTTCTTCTAAAATGGCTTCATCACAAGTAAGGGAGTTATCAATGCTTGTATTCTCTTTGTTATCAATAATGAAATTCTCTTGTTTAATAATTTTTTTCCCAAAGGAAGAGACACAAATATGATTCTTACAACTTTCATTTGTTTGATCCTCTAAGACTAGAATATCTTCTTCACAACAAAGAGAGATATAAGGAGATGGAAAAATATGATATTTAGGGTTGCTCATGATTTCATCTTTTTTCTCTAAGTTATCACTCTTTTGTATCATACTATCTACCCTTGTAGTAGATCTTTCAATAGGTTCATCAAATTCCATGATTATATTATGTAAATTAACTTCATCACAAATAGGGGAGGAAACAAGGGAAGGGAAAATATTATTGTCATATTTACCAATCATTGGATCCTCTTGTTCAAATAGAAAATTCCAAATTCTAGGGACATTAGGTAGGAGAGAAATAAGGCTATAACTCTCAATCATTGGATCTCTTTACACCAACATATTCTCTATAAAAATGTATTTTTCATGATTATATTCTCTTTCACTAAATCATTCTCACAAGTAGGAAAGGTGTTAAGAGATGTTTCAATGATCTCATCTTCTTTTTTCCTAATATCTTCCAAAGAGGGGGGAGTAGAGTAGCATTCAAGACTCTCATTTTTTGTATATTCTTTTAGCAAGATACCTTCATCACTAATATGAGAGATATCAGGAGAAGAACAATTATGATTGTTATGATTGTCTACGCTTGCATCCTCTTGTGTTATGATGTTCTTAAAAATCCAATACATGCTAGGAGGGTAGCCCACATTTTTGTCAAAGGTTTTATTTTGTCTTTCTAAATTATGCTCATGAGTAGGGAAAATAGAATCATACAAGCAATGTGATACTATATGAACACTAAATTCTTGAAAATAAAACATGCTAACATGAAAAAGTAAGTTGTCTATGATATGCAATGCTTCTTAAATGTAAATAAATGTCCTACAAATCTAAAATTTTATAATACTGAAATGACTAAAAATCATTAAAAATGACTACACTAAATGAATGATTTTACGTAGATACAAAAAACATAAGATCTTGAAACTTTTTATATTGATACTATAGGCTACAAGCAAGCCTAGTAAGTACAATTTTTTTTAGTGTTGTAAAATGTAGATTTAGACCTAATTTGGGACTAAATCAGCCAAAGGAGTGTATGAGTGGAATTAGGGTTTTTGAAGGGATCAAACAGTGAGTAATAGTCACCATAAAATTCCCAAAACTCAAGTAAAACAGTCTATACTAGGAATAAATCACCTAGAGGGGTAAATGAGTCCTAGATTAGGGTTTTGACACTAATTTTAGAAAATTCTGAGGGAATATTATGTTTTCTAGTTTTATGCAGTCTATACTATGTGTAATTACATATTTCAAAATAAATTCATGCAAGATCTATAAAAATGCAGCCTATATGTACTTTCACTAATGCAAAGTTTAGAATCCCTAGATGAAAATTAACTAATGCAAGACCAAATTAAAAGTTAATGTAAGCTATATCTAGGACTATGATTGAATCCAAATAAGTAGTAAGGTGTTATAAAGGCTATGTTAACCAAAATGAAACCTTAGAAATCATGGTCCACCTTTTGGGAGATGGAACTAAAGGGGGATTTTGGTTCCTCCACCTATTTCACTTAAGTATCATTAAATAAAATTGAGATTTATCAACAAATTTTCTTGATTGAGGGATGTGTTAGGTGGTTTCCTTGAGATTGATTAAAGAAAAAAGGGGGTTCACCACTAAGCTAACGCTTGGAAAGAACAAAATGCAAATGATATGCAAATCTAACTGTGCAACCTAAGATATGAAACTAAAAATTCGAGCAATAAACTAAGAAAGGATAGAGGGGAACCTAAAAATTTGAGGATGCTTGGAATAAGATTTGAAATCCAATAATTGTGAATTTAATTTCACACAAGGACCCATATACGAGTAGGGTTGATTTCTTCCTATTTTAGGGTTTAGGGCTAAAACTAGAATTTTCTACTACCAAACCAGGGTATACAAAAAGATGCTTGAAATATACTATACTAGGACTCATATTCCACAAGTGGTGATTTATTTCATGTATTATGGTTGATCCGAAACTCTGATATCCTCCAATTTTATTTTGTAGCTTCTCTCTTATCAAATCTCAAAATTTGAAACTCTAAATTTTTCTCTATAGATGACTTTCCATTATATTGCAATGTATATTGCAACTTCGACAACTTTGCAACTTTGAAAAATTTCTCCAACCTTTCTCTTCAATGGATCTTCAACCCAAGTCTTGAAATCACACATAAAAGAGAGGGGAAAATGTTGTTTTGTAAGTGGATAAGGGTTTTCTTTGGTCAAACCTTGAAATGAATAAAAATAGATTAGAGGAATAATAAATGAACAAATATGCTATGTTTAAACTCACTAAACCCTTGAAATAAAGGCTATAATATTGCATGAAATGGCTAGCATGAATGTAGATATTGTCTCTTGGTTGATCAGATATCTATAAGATTGACCCAAGATAAGGAAATTATAATATTTGTGTGGGAAATGAATTACTCGATATGGGTGATACAATAACTAAAAAGTGTATAGAAAAATGAAAAAAAATAGATAATTATGGTGATAAGGATTTGCAATCAGCCTAACTTTGCACAAGATTGTATCATTTATTGATAAATAATTGTGTTAATTGTTTCTCTAATAGTAGGTCCAAATAACATAGAAGTTGACATGAGTATGCAAATTTAACCATTATATATTTTCTTCACTTTGATTTGTATGGTAACCATATCATGAGCATTTATTTTAATGTAAATGAGCACTCACAGACATGAATGTAAAGTAAATAATCAAACATACAAGGATATAAAATTTCATGTAAAATAATTAACCACTCTAGATCTCATTATGTGTTTCCATCGCTCAACATATAAGCTTGACAATATACTTGAAATCTAGTATACTGGGACTCATACTCCACACATGGTGATTTAGTCCCAGTATTAGGGTTTATTTGAAACTCCAATATCCTCTAGTGTTCTCCTGTACCTTCTCTCCTGTCAAATATTATAATATTAAACTTTTAATTTTCCTTTGTACATGGCTTTTGGTGATCTTGCAATGTAGATGACAACTTTGACAAATTTGCAACTTTGAAAACTTTCTCCAATATTACTCTTCAAGTAATCTTCAATCTAAATTTGTAAATCTCACATAAAAGAGAGAGAAAAAAAAATTGTTAGTGGATAGGGGTTTGTCTTAGTCAAAGCCCATTTTGGTACTCAAACCTCAAAATAAATATAAATAGAATGGAGGAATGATGAATGAACAAATATGCTATGTTACATCTAACCAAACCCTTAGAACAAAGGGTACAGTCTTGTATGAGATGGATACCATGAATGTAGATTTTGACTCTTGATTATATACTATGGATCTTCGATTGAATTCTTGCTCGAATCATAAGAACCTAAAACACAAATATTAGCTAAAAAATCTTCATGCATGATGAATTTTACATGATGCTTGAATCTTGAATATATCTCCAAAACACTTAATAATCAACTCTTGAATTCTCTTGAATACTCTTGTAAAATATTGTGTTAGTGCTCTTAATTTATTATGAAGTTTGAGGATGAAATTATGTGAAATAACCTTTTGTTTATACTTATTTATGTGAAATTTGATAAAATTACAACATTAAAAAATGACATCTAATCTATGAGGATAAAAACACGCCAAGAGTTTGAATTCAAAATAGGTCCAAGATAATAGGGACTCATACACCAGTTGTGGCATATGAGTCCAAGTAGGCTAGGATTGAAACACAAAATTCAAGAATTGTTAAGTTTAATTCCTAATTTTGGTTTAGGCCTCGAAACTTAGGTGGGACCCATACACCAAGGTGGCGTATGAGTCCCAAATCACTAAATCTAGGCCATAGAAACCTAACAGAATACATTATGATTGGTTATTAGCTATATGTCACTATTGTGATTGAAAAGATGCATTAAATAAGGCTTGTGGATGCAAATAGGACCAAATAAGGCATAAAGAAGCCTAATTTTAGCAAGGAGGCACCAAAAAAGTGTGAAAATGTAAAGAGATCAAATTTTTGCACTCCATATGGTAATAAAATTATAAATGTGATGATTGATTAATGAGATAAATGGTATAATAAGTGTGATGAATGATTAATTAAATTTTGATGATAAGATGACACTTTTAGGTGTCTACAAATTGTACCATTATACTTTTTATTTTATGCAATGAAAGAATATAATTACTCATGGAATTACTGAAGATCTTTCTATGTCATATGTTAAATTGTTAGTGTTCAAATAAAGTCTTGTACCTAGTTAATTCACTACTAGGAACTTAGGGTACTTAGTTCACATGTTAAGTTTACCTAGGATATAATAATTCTCCTAAAAATCTTAGTTCCCTTGTCTAGAAAAGTCTTAGTTGTCTTATCTAGACTTCACATCATCCTAAGTAGTTATGAGCTAGTTGTCTCATGTGACATAATTAAAACGCTTGTCATGATCTTGTTTTATCCTATCTCTCATCCTTACCTTTATAATTAGGACATCTCTAGCATATTTTGTAATGTATTGTATTATAATATTCACTATATTGCATCATACTACAATTCTTGTTTGATGGAATAGTATATTGCATTGTTCCTTCTCTCTATTTCTTGTGGAGATTATTTGGTGTTATAGATTGATGATCTTTGTTGCTCACTTCAACATGGTATCAGAGCTTTGAATCTAGAAAGATCCTTCCTTTTCTCGTTATGGAGTTTCTACCATCAAGTTATTTTATGATTTGAGTTTCTTGTATGATCTTGTAAAATGCCTGTATGATCCTCTCTTGTGTTTCAATATGATCCTAAGAATTAGAAAGGGTTTGGAAATATATTTTAATCCTATATTGCATGTATGCATTTTTGTGATATTTAGTGATTTCAGCACTTTTGTTTATAGAGGAAGTATTTTAGGCTATCCCATTGCATCCAGGAGGCTCAAGAGAGTTAAATTTGGATTTCGTTTCACTCAATTTGGTCATCATTTGCAACTTTCGAAAACAAGGGTTTCAAGCTCAAATTTGGTGAATAACTTTATAGGAGCATTTTTTGCAAAATATAACCTTGACATTGCATCCAAGAGGTTTTTTACATGAATTTTAATATATAATTTTCCTTTATTTAGTAAAAGTTGTTTTTGAGTCAAAAAAAATTAGCAGGCCAGCGTACGACCACCCCAAGGTCGGCTAATTTGATTTGTCGGTAAATTTTTCCAAAAAGAAATTTAAATTTATTTCTATGGTTTAAATGTTTTATTTCGAAAAAATAAATTATTAAATTTATTTAAGGCTTCGTATATTACATTAGCAGTGTTTTTTGGTCGGCATTCTTTTCTATGTACTATCCACCCATACTATAGACTGACGTACCCTTTTTGATAGGTCTTGTTTACCTTTTTGGCCAGCCAAAGTCTTTTTCGATGTTTAATTTTCAATAGGTGCTTTATTTATTGGTAGTTATTTGTACGCTAGTCATTTCGTCTTTGTCACCCAATGTGCTTTAATCAGCTGCTATTTTTCTTTCCCACCACCATCTAGTCCTTCACCACCTACAATAAATGGACCTTCCAATAGGTGGTCAGTAGATAAACTACTAGGAATCCATCAATAAACCACGTATAGTTAACTACCTGATATACTATCACTGCTACCTTGACTGCTAAGAGGGCGGTTACCATGTGACCAAAGTTGCAAACAATTAGAAATCAATTCTAAACCACTTGGATTTTTTCTCTACCTGGTGTGCAGTCAAATGGGTGACCTAGATCTAGACCCTAAGTGCTATTATTTTTGTGCCTAATTAGTGTATTTTTGCTCCTATTTAGCCTTAGAGGTGCCTAAAATTAGCCTTTTCTTCAATTTTGCATAACTTTTCGTCATGATGTAAGATTTTTGAAAACAAGATATCATTAAAAATCTTGTTGGATGAACTTCGTAGTGGTGTGGGTGATTTTTCCACATTTTGATTTTTTTTGCAAAAAAAATTAGCCCAAAGGTATAGGTTCATTTATTGCATGTAATTGGCTTAACGTTTGCATACAAAGTCAAAATTGGGAAAAAAATAAATTTGAAATTGATTTAAAAATTGCAAGGAATCTATTTGTAACCTTCTTTTTTAGTTATTGCAAGCTCTTTTTCTTTAATTGTAGAAAACACCATGCGTTATAAATGTTTGGTTTGGGCTTTTCACCTATAAAATTTAAAAGATTTCTTCATTTTAATTTGCTCGAGGGGTTTTAAATTGAGTTTTAATACATTATGGGGCATGAAAGGAATAATTTAATTG
Source organism: Sequoiadendron giganteum (assembly GCA_007115665.2). Classification (NCBI taxonomy): domain Eukaryota; kingdom Viridiplantae; phylum Streptophyta; class Pinopsida; order Cupressales; family Cupressaceae; genus Sequoiadendron; species Sequoiadendron giganteum. The sequence continues at coordinate 346,456,186 of CM021100.1, forward strand.
CCACATTGTCTTTTTTCTTTTATTTTTCATGGTGGATCTAAGGAAAATTGAACCACTCACTCCACATAATTATCATACATGGAAGCTTAAAATGACTCAATTGTTACAATCTAAAGGTTCATGGCCAATGTTAGATGGAAAACAACCTGAACTCACAAGGGATTATTAAAATTTATTCATAGATGCAAAACAAATAAAGAAAGAGGGCTCACTGTCTTATATGTATCTAATAGCTTGTTGTTTCATATTACAGAGTATAAAACACCTAAGAATGTGCAACTTCAAGTGGATCTAAAATAACTCTCTCTAGATGCATTTCCTTCAATTCAAGATTTTCTTCCATAATTCTAGTTAATTTTTTCACAATTAAAAGGGTGTGGGCATGAAAAATCTACTAATGAATGTATCATCTTGATTATTTCTAAGTTAAAAGTCCCTTATCAAGTGTTCTCTTCTAATTTCTATTCAACTATGGATTGCATGACGAATGATTATAAAATTCATACTTTTGATTTGTTTTGTGAGCGTCTTATGAGGGAGGACGCCAAGTTAATTCGTTTGGATGCACTACCTAGTTCTAAGAATCATGCTCTAATGACTCAATCATCCAAAGGTAAAGGAAAGAATAAGAAGAAGCCCAAGATAGAATCAACTTCAGGTAGTGAAACTCCCTGCAAATCAATGCTGAAGAAAAAATAGACGTCCACTTCATCTCCTTCTTCTTCTCCATCTCAAGATTCTTCTTCCAAGTCTAAGAAACAAAAAGGAGATCCTTGTTAATTTTGTGGAAAAATGGGCATAATGAGGCTCATTGTTTTAAGAGACTAGAAGCCTTGCAGGAAGCTATGAAGAGGCATAAAATTTTAGTGCCTGTCTTATTCCATGAGTAAAGGTCAAGCTCTTCTAGTATGGGCCATTCACTCATTTTCAGATAGTTGGATTCTTCAGTTAGGTACATCAGATCACATGACCAATGCATGTGATCTTCTTGATTCCATTGTTCATACTTCTACTTATCAAATTTCAATTGGTAACTCTTCATATATTCTTATTTTTGTGGTAGGCTTTGTTAAGATGCTAGATGGGTGCATTGAGGATGTTCTTATTGTTCTTGCTATTTTTTCATAAATCTAGTTTCCATATATTAGATTTGTCATTCTGGAGATGGGAATTTAGTTGAGTTTACTCCACAGAATGTGACTATTAAATACTTGCAGGATCTTGAGAAGGTTATTTCTACATAGATAGTTGATCATGATAGCCATTTGTATCGGTTTGATGCCTTTGAGTTTTCATCGAGTTCATGTTTTTTTGCTCATGTTGATTCAATGAGAAATCTTTGGCATGAAAGATTTGGGAACTTGGACTATAGATATCTTAAGCAAATGCAAGCACATAACTTAGTGGTTGGTCTTCCTAAGATCTCTTGCGCAAATGGTGTTTATCAAGGTTTTTTTCTTGGTAAGAAACATCAAGATCCTTTTCCTAAGTGGTCAAGCTACACATGCAACCAAAACCCTTGAGTTCATCCATAGTGATCTAATTTCATTCCCAATTCCTTATTTTTAAGGAGCTATGTATACATTCACCTTAATAGATGATTTTTCCCAGTGCACATGGGTCTACTTTCTGAAACTCAAGAGTAAGATTCTCACCATCTTCAAGACCTACAATTTTTTTTTGAGAATAAATAATGTTTTTCTCTTCGATGGATACACATAGATTATGGGGGGGAGTATGTCAATTGGCTAATTCAAGATTTATGCAGTGAGCATAATATTCTTCATCAACACATAGCTCCCTACACTCCTCATTATAATTGTGTGGTAAAGAGAAATAAAATGAATCTCAAGGAGATGACCAATCATATTGTGGAGACCTTTTTTTGCATTTGCTCAAGAACAACACTAGCATGTCTATTCTACTTTAAACAAAGCAAACCAAAGCCTCCCTATGAGATAATGAATCATGTCTAATATGCTAAACAAAACTCTAAAAGACCAAAGAAGAAAACTTGAAAGAGCATTCAAACAATATTTAAACCTATCCCATAGTGGGAGTGGTGCTCCTCATGATGTGGAAAGGATGCCCTTTCCCACCCCCTGATCAACAAGAATGCCAAGATGCAAGTGATGATAATGCCAATACTCAAATTATTGGTCAAGTTGTGTTGTAAGTTTTGGAGTTGTGTTGTGTCCATTTGGAGCAGAAATGATTTGCATTTATAGATTCAAGGTTGGAAAATTGAAGGATTTAGATGAATGTGGGATCATTCATGAGCCAATGAAAAGATGCCATTTGTCAAGATGTGAGTTGATGAGGGTTGTGCACATTTTGATCAATGTTCCAAAAGAGGGGGAGATTTGAAAATTGAAAATAGCATTAAATGCATATGGTTGAGAGTTTTGGGGAATTTGTCGAGGGGAGATTTGAAATTCAAAAGTAGCATTAAATGCATATGGTTGAGAGTTTTGAAGGAGAATTTTTTTTGGACAAAAAGGTCAAACAAATGGAGTTAATGAGAGAATATTCCTTGGGAATATGCTTTGTGAGGAAAATAGAGTTTTAATAAATCAAAATAAGTGATTTATTGTGCAAGTGGGAAAAGCTAGAGGATGGGACATAGATTAGGCTTAACGTTAATCAAGGATTTGATTAATTAAGCTAATGTTAGGTGATTGTGACATTGAACTTAAATATTTTGATTTATTTCAATTAAATGAGAAGATAAAAAATATTTAGAGATTTAATTAAACATTTGGATTTATTTAATTAAATGGAGGAACCTTAGGAGATTAAATAATTAATTTGATTTATTTAGTTAAGGAGATAACCTTAGGAGATTAATCAAAGAAACTTGATCTATTTAATTTATGGGCGAAGATGATTAAAAATATGATTAATGCATGATGTCAATTTTTCATGTCTACATTTTTCCCCCACTTTAAAGTAATGTACTTGTTGCATTGGTTCAAATAATGATGCCACCGAGATCAAAATTCAAAAAAATTCTGATTTTTTCGGATATCCCAGCAGAAATAAGTACGTTGGTACATTGCCCCCTTAAGAGATTGAGTGAAAATTTAAATTTGTGGTCAATCTCATGACAAAGAGGTTCAAGATGGATGTATGGATGGTTAGACTAATAGATCTATATGATAATGATGATGCAAATGAGATGTTTTTAAGATGCTTAGAATAAAAAATCTATATTATCCTAAACAACTTAAATGATTATGCAATGCATGTGAGATGGATGAGATGCATGATGTTTTCCTATGATGATATTATGTGATTATGCAGGATGGATGTATTGTTAGCATGAAAGAGGATGGAAGAATGAGAGGGATCAACCCTTAAATCTAAGAAGATAAAGAAGTCCAAAAAGTTTATTAGTCATTGAGACTTTATTAGATACAATGATGAATGATGATGATGTATTTCTTATCCAAGGATGGGAGAGATAAGGAGCATAACTTTCCTTATGTTTGATAACACACATAGGTGTGATGCATCAAGGTACAAAGAACCAGGATGGCGTTGTGCCTAGTGTGATGGACTTTGACTCATCAAACAAATAGGAGGATCTTGTTCACACCTGACATACGAAAACCTTACTAGGATATACTTTAGAAGACTCAAACATCTCAGACCAGAGCACGGAAAGGCATAACCTATCAATGCAATAGTCAACAAGCTATTCAAAACACCTTCCATATATACCTAAAAAGAAAGTATTCACCAAGGTTATATTACAAGAACATATAAGAAGCATAGTAGATAAAAAGATAATGATCATTGCCCATTCCTTTCTCTATAAACCTTTTGGTTATGCATCATTGAGAGGTCCTTGAATGAGTGCACTAAGATAAATGCAAAAAAATATAAAGTAAAAAAACAAGCTAATGTTCTTTGTACTGCTAGCCAAGACTAAACTACAATGATGCTTGGTGTTGATGTCCATCGTAGGAAGGATGCATCCTAGGAAATGTTGTGATTAGGCAATCATGATATTTGATTGGGTGATAAGCTATTGATACTCTAAGTTGATCAACTTTCTGACTTACTGACCTAGACTTGAGACTTTGACGATTAGGTGTTCACTTTTGAACCTGCTAGAATTGCTTCTGACAGACTTACCAAAGGATGAAGAGGACGATTGATTTATTGTGAGTGATGATTATTGCAGGTGAAAGTGAGATGAAACAGATGCACCATTTTGGGTTTTTCAAATATTTGGATGTTTTTGGTGTTTAGAAATGTTTTGAGACTATTTTTAGGATTTTGAGATTTTTCAATGTTTTTGGATTTTATGTTTTTTTGATGTTTTTGGATTTTGTGTTTTTTTTATGTTTTTTGGATTTTGTTTTTCGATGTTTTGGATTTTGTTTTGAATGTTTTCGATTTTGTGTTTTTGATTTTTTTTGGATTTTGTGTTTTTTTTATGTTTTTGGATTTTGTGTTTTTGAATGTTTTTAGATTTTGTGTTTTTGAATTTTTTTGGATTTTGGCATGATTTTGATGATTTGGATGTGAATATGTGATGGTATTAGTGCCTTACTTTGGGATTTTTTTCAAAACCATGGTAGGATTGATTGATCAGATTGATGGATTTATGATGATAACATTGTTGAGGATACACAACAATGCAAGGATAGTGTTAAGCAACACATAGATTAGGAAGGATATCCCAAGATGATGTTGGATTGATTGGATTTGATTGGATTTCATTGATGATGATAACATTGTTGAGGCTACACAACAATGCAAGGATAGTGTTAAGCAACACGTGAATTAGGAAGGATATCCCAAGATGATGTTGGATTGATTGGATTTGATTGGATTTGATTGATGATGATAACATTGTTGAGGATACACAACAATGCAAGGATAGTGTTAAGAAACACAAGGATTGGGAAGGATATCCCGAGCTGATGACGGATTGGATGGATTCGACTGATCAGGATCTTGAAGTTTGATTTGGAACAAAAATATTTTGATTATTTGATGTGATGCTGAAGTTCAAATTAGATGTGATTGATATTGATTATTTGGATTGATGTTGGACGAAAGATAAAGCTAGATAAGGAACATCTTCTTGTCAAAATATGCCATGGGCTAGTCATTTGGATTTTGGATCATAAATTCTTTGACCAATTTTATTTCATATTTGCCAATGTTCGGATCACCACATAAGTTAGAGGATATAGATCAAGATTTATTCCCGAAGCGAGATGTAAACATCTGCCCCCAGTGTCTAGCAATGTAGGGGATGTCATGGGTGGATGCTTGGATAGGTGTATGGATAGGTATGGTAATCATGCAAAGGATGCCAAGGATTATCTTGTGATAAGATAAGGTATTCAAACAAGGGATGCTCATTTGGATAATGTTTCAAGTCTTAGATAACATTGGGTAGGATAGGATCAATAAAAACGACCCATGTCAAGATGTCTACCATAAGCAAGTGTAAAGTGTGCACCAACCCTTGTCAAGATCAAGATAATTTGGGAGATGGATGGAGATAGATGAAAATGGATTGGATAAATGGTTCATGGATGAATGGATTTATGGATGAAATGTTGGCTTTATTATGGATGTGATAAGATTCTTTCTCTTGAAGTGGCACACATACATGCTCAATTATACACATAATGCCTATTTTCCAGGTTTTCATCATGGTACTTGTCCAAAGTGCCACTGAAGTGGTTTTCACTCCAGGACGATTTTTTTTCTTTACTATTTTCAATCCTTTTTCTGATTTTTTGGATTTTTTTTGGATTTTTCGCTGAAAGATTTTAAGCTCATGTTGAATTACCTAGTACTGCAGATGTTGATGTTTCTTTCATAATGTGCCACTGAAATCTTGCTTAAAGAAGCTGCTTTTCCAAGATACGTGCACTTGAAAGAAACTTTTCATATTTATGATATGCTTTGTTGATATTGGAGTTAACTTTGTCTTCGTGTGCACATCGTAATAGAGTGCCTTCTGAATCCTTATTATGAAGGGTCGTTTCCAAAAGATGACCAATGTGAGAATTGGATATCATGCGTGGAGGCATGGATAGATTGTGTTTAGGAATAAAATATGGATTGGTTCATAGTTTGGAATCTTTGACTCTCCAAACTTGGGAAGATGAGCAATAATGGGTGGATACGAAAGTGTGCATGGAATTAGGACCAATAACTCAATACACTTTGTATGTTGCTTGAGAAGCCTTCTTTTTCCTTTGTGGACATCTTTGATGGATACTTTCCCCTTTTTTTATTTTTCCCCATGGTTTCCCTGACTAATGGAGTTTGATAGGGATAGGGATAATCTTTCTTTGTATTTTTTGGTATCAATATGTATCTCATTTGTCTGATAAGGTTCTTTGTGCTTTGATTCAAAACCTTCTTTTGATGTTGGTCCTAATTTGTAGATGGGGTGATGGGTGGATGGAGATTCGTGACGTGGTGGGTTGTACTATTGACATTGGTTTCATGATAAAGATTATTCGTGCTCCCTGTGTTGATATTTGCTTGAGATGAAGTTGCCCCCAATTTTGTGTAAGTCTAACTGATATGTTTATATCCCTTGATTGTCAAATAAACAAGGCCTTGATGCTTAGGATTGCTAATAATTTGTACTAGTTCTAGGATACCTTGTTCATGCAAACCTTATCCTTTGCCTTGATAATTCATCTCCTCAAAATTTTTATCTACAATAGGATATGATTTACATTGGAAACAAGGTGCTAATCCTTCTCTACTATATGGTGGATATTCAAAAGTGATAGTTTATTTATTGATGAGATAGCTTGCCCAGAGAAAGGTAAGTGATCTAAGTTTATAAGTGATCTTATCCTCCATATGTAGGATGACTCCATGATTGATATCTTTGGCCTGATCTTATGAAATATTAGATTTTAATGCTTCTTCGAGAGGTGTTGAAGATTCAATATCTATGTAAAATTATTCCTCATGATTCATTCTTGATATGCTTTCACATGATTTTTCCAATTCACAAATTTTGTAGGAGCCTTCTTCATGATCTATTTCTACTATGTCTCCATAGGATGTTTCTAATTCACCACTTTTGTATAAGCTGTCTTCATGTTCTTTTTCTAATATGTCTCCACATAATGTCTTTGATTCACAACTTCTGTAGAAACCTTCTTCATGATCCATTTTTGATATGTTTCCAAATTTTTCTATATCTTAATTATGTGTACAAATGTTAAGAGTAGGAGACTCTTGTTTCTTGGTAGTGATATCAAGAGTATGCGACTCTTGTTTTGAATGAAGATCATCTACATTTCCATCCAAATAAAGCATCTCATAGGTATATGCAAGAGTATGTGCTACATAGATATGATCATCTTTTGCGATATCTTGTATAGATAGGAGAGTAGCCATTAGATCATTGTATTATCTTGGGGATATAAATTCCTAATCTTGATTAATTTTGGGATTGCTTTTGACATGCTTTGGATCAAGTTCTTGACATGGGCCAGTTTCAAAGGATGGATTGCTTACAAAGGGTTCTTAGACATCGTCCTTAGGCATGGGTAGTGGCTCAATACCTTGTTTTTTTTTTAGTGGACTTGGATCAAGTGTTGAGCTGTGGATCCCTTTAGCATCTCTATCCATGAGGTCAAAGGATCTCAATATGTTTTGGGAAGGACCATTACTAGACCTTGATGGAATATGTTTATCATGCTTTGGAATATGTTCTTGATATATGTCCTCTAATTCGTTAGGTGATGTAGAGACATTGTCAACATGATCATTGGTGGATGGATCATGGATTATGTCAATAGGATCAAATAACATCAACACTCCTTGAAATAGATCTTTGTAGGAGGGGTCTTAATCATGGCTAAAATATGGCTCTTGATATATGTTGATTTGATCATTGGATGAGGTGGGCACATCTTCAAGGTTCTCATTGATGGGTATTTGTGATTGATCTTTGAGATGTGATGACTGATCTTCGAGATGGGGTGATTGGGTTTGTTGTTGATATTGTTGTCCAAACTCTTGGCATTTGAGATATTGTTCTTGATGTGGTTGTGGACCCATCTCAATGCTTTGATGACATGGTTCAAACAATGGAAGAGTGTATTGATTTTTGGGTGGAGATGTCTCTTGGTGATATGAATCAATGAGTTTCTTGAGTGTAGCAATTTTATTTCGCAAGATTTGATCTTGACATTCTCGATATCATTGACCTGGTTGTTGACCAAGAATAATGGGATAGTGTACCAGTGGTTTTTTCATGGGATCAAAAATGAATTGACTCTGAAAAATGTCTTGATTTTGTGTGATGTTTATATTTGGCATTATAGGTTGACTTTGAACATTGTTTTGGTTTGGAAACATATTGCTTGGGTTTAGGCAACTTTGATTTTGCATGGTGTTACCTTGACCTGGATCAATACATTGAGTTTTCAACATATTTTTTGGACTTTGAACAACATTTGTATGAATCATAAAAATATTTATCCCAAATTTAAGGGTATGTGCAAGGTAAGTGCACCAATCTATGACACAATTTTGGCTCTTCAGATGCCACTTTTTTTCTGAAATCAGGAAAATCTGATTTGCACGAGAAAATGAAGATAGTTACGCTCAAAATTTCAAGATGTAGCAAGAAAAAAAGTTGAATTGCTCCGAGTCTAGTTTCTAAGCTACTATTTTGTTTTGAAATTAATGAAGATTAAGTTTCTCAAAAAGGGGGGGGGCCAAAACAGGTTCTATTTTTATAAAAAAAAATAACATAGCACCTGAGGGCTCCCTCCTTTTTGGTTAACTTTTTTTTAGAATAATTTCAAAAATCCCAATGGTGAGAAATTATCTAACACCATGTAGTTTATCCTCCTTCCTTCGAGTGATTTTTTTAATGAATATATAATATTTTATGAATTTTCAAGGTGGAAACATCCTGAAAAGCTGAAATTTGAGTGTGCTCCCCTCCAAATTTTTTGCAAACTAATTGAAATTGATTTTATTTTTTTTCATCATGTGTAGAATGGAGTCTAGTTTCAAAAAAAATAATTTGTTTCACGTTCTGATGAATGTGTAAAAATCTATCTTAAACCTAGCACATGTTGGTTTTTGACCAAAAATGAAGCCATTTACAATAGAAGCCATGGATCAAAACCTTAACTAAATCAAAATGATTTTTTTTTATATATTTAGATAGCTGAGATAGAGGTTAACGCTATCATGGTTTTTTTTATAAACTTCCATTGAAAGATGTGCAAATGAGATGGGGACCACGGTTGAAAATATGGGAAAATTTAGCAAATCCTATTAATTAACATGACTAAAGCAGGCCTTTTGGCGAGCGCCAAATTTGGCGCTCCCCAAATGACTCATCAGATTTGGTGTGCACCAATTTTTGTGTGTGCCAAATGTGATGAGCAAAATGTGATGAGTCATTTGGTGTGTGCCAAATGTGATGAGTCATTTGGCATGCGCCAAATGTGATGAGTCATTTGGTGAGCGCCAAATGGCCTGCTCTACACATAACTAGATTTTTGTTTTCTCTGTCAAGGAAACTATATACATGAAATAAAAATTTAAGTATAAATTGACATTTACATATGGAAATTTACTTTCTTATACTCTAAGTTATATTTCATGTATCTATAGGTAGGATGTTTGAGAGTGGTTTCAGATCTCTAAGAGTTATAATGCAAATTCTAGTTTTGGGAAGATCTTAAAAATTTTAGACTTAGTAAAATTTCAGTAATCAGCATGTCAAATTTTAGTAATCAAGAGGTCAAATTCTAGTACTTAGGAGGTCAAATTTCATCTTTCTCTCTCTATCTCACTCATTTTCATCTCTTATTCTCTAGACCTCTCTCTCTCTCTCACTATCTCCATCCCTTTATCTAACAATATCTTCCTTGAGCTCAAGAACTATGTCTCTACATGTCCATCTCTCTCTCCTTCCCTCTCCAATATCTATCTCCCTCCCTCCTTCCCTCTCTACATTTTTCTATCTCTCATCCCTCTCCTTTAATCTCTATATATCTCTCTTTACTCTCTATACCTACCTATCCCACCCTCCATCCCTCTCCTCTCTTTCTCTCTCTCTTTGCTTCCATCTCTCTCTCCTCCCCTCTCTACTCTCTATCTTGTCATTCTCTCTCTCCTTCCCTCTCTAGTTCTCTCTATCTCACTTCTCTCTCCTTCCCTCCCTCCCTCTATAATTTTCTCTATCTGCCTCTCTCTCTCCTTCCCTTTCTACTTCTCTTTATCTCACCTCTCTTTCTCCACCTCTCTCTCTCCCTCTCTCTTCCTTTCACCCACCTTTTCTCTCTACTTCGCTCTATCTAACCTATCCCTCTATACATCTCTCTCTCCCCCCTCCTTCCATCTCAATCTCTCAACCTTCCTCCTTATCTCTCTAATTTTAAGCTCCATCACACATCTCTATCACCTATCTCACATCTCTCTTTCCCCTTCCCTCTCTACTCTCTTTCTCTCTATCTCACCCCTCTCTTCCTACCTCTTCATCCCTCA